>CAKNYM010047979.1:28900-47669 GCA_932195095.1 Andricus curvator
GGTTCATAACTATCTTCTAGTAATTTTTCAGATTTTCTTTAACTTTTTAGTTAGGAACAAATGTGGGCGTCCGCATGAAAAGGGTCCTTATGTCCGGCATAGAGTTACATACATCATACAGAATCATATAGCCGGACAAGTACCCGGAATTTTAAGTCCCAGACGAACCCTTTAGGTTGAAAAACGAGTCGCCGGGGCATTTTTTAAGTTGGAACTTCGAAAACCCGCTTTTCGATTTGGCGAGAGCAATAAGCGCACATGTTCCACTTTTTCTTTGAAAATGAAATATACCCATTTCCGCAAATAATAAATATTAATATTGATTTAAACAAAAAGGCTCCCAAGGAAAATTTAATTTTAAGAATATTTCAAATGTCTATTTTATTTCAGACAAATATAATCACAAAAAAGAAAGGGATTGTTTAAGAAATGATTCTCTCTATTGTTTATGTATTATATGTTCATAACTAAAAAGACAAAGCAAACTAAAAAATTGTAAACAATTGTGTTTGTTAACTTGCATTAGCTATTATCTCACAAAGTGAAACGTTCACTGTTAAAAAAATCTGATCGAAATTTAATATACATGTGAGTAAAGTCATTTGCACATACCGTACATTAATTTTAATATACCATTATGTTGTAAAATTAATATACATGTATATTAAAGTCGGTAAAACAGAGTGCGTGAAAACAACAAGTCCTTTGATGCCTTCAGATCTTGTCAAATATTAAAAAATAAAGTAATAACCTTACATTCGTCGACTAAATTCTTACTTACAATTAAAGTGCAACATACGGGTGGAATTATTTCTAAAATTCGCTGCGAATGTTAGAATTTTAACGTGAGTACAGGTGCTTGGAGGTTAGGTTTCTTAATTATTTGTTTAATTGAACTTTTCTCTTAAAAATGAGTGTAGTTTACAATGATCCAGGAAAAAAATATTATTTTTGATTATTTATAATTGAAAATTGCTGCCAAAATTGTTTTTAATTTGTGTAAAGTGCAAATATCTGACTTTTCTGATAAATGATCAATATGCGGTATATGAAATTTAATAACATAGTCTCTTAATGGCGATTTCGTATATCAAGGTTTTAGATTTAATATACAAACGTATATTAAATGTATATTAAAATTACAAACATTTTTAACAGTGTTGACAAAAAGTGGAAAATTTCAGAAAAACTGCAACTTTCTAGCATTATTCCGAGAGAATATTATTATAAATAATAATAATCTGTTTAAAACATGATTTCTGTTAAATTCAATTGATTATTGCCTCGCTCTAATTGAAAAGTTGAAAAAAAGTTAAAAATTCGGAAAAACCGCGACTTTTTAAATATATTCTAAGAGAAAATTGCTGAAAATAATAATGAATTGTTCAAACAATTCATGTAAACTTCTAGTTATCAGTTTCAAGTAGTATTTTATGTATGATAAACAATTTGTGTTTTAAAAAACAGCAAAACAATTATAATTAGCGCCAGAAACTCGTGAAACCCAATTTTTCAGTTATGGGGTTTTTTGAGACCTTATAAAACAGACTTATGGGGGTGATATTTAAAAAAAATGTTTTTATTTGTATTCTATATAGCTAATTGTGAGAAGAAATGTTGAGTTTCAACTCGATTGACCTAATATTGACGATTGTGAATAAAATTTACAAAAACGTCTTTTTTTCTTATGGGAAATACGTGTTAAACTTCATGGGGCTTGCGGAATCTCTGAATATAATTTTTTTTAACGCATTTGGGGGGGGATTCGAAAAAATTTGAGGGCGATATGCATCCAAATTCGAGAAAAAAAAATTTCCAATGCATTCTGAGACCACTTTAGTCTACAATGAGGGCTTTATGATCCGCTCACGAATTTCTACCTTTCAGGTAGTTGTTCTGGATTAGGACAAAGCTATACTTATAATTGAATCTTTGGTGTGCTAAAATCTTGTTTAATGGCGTTGGCCTTTGAGTTAACTTCATTTTAAATGTGGAAATCTACAGTTTACTGCCTTCATTTTCGCAGGTAACATGAAGAATAGACGCACCAGATTATTATGGTGTCTATACTCTCTATAATCCCTCTCTATCATAGGCATATTTATGGCAAATAACAGAGCTGTCAGGACATATACACGAACTATTGTAAATAGAACGAAGTTTTCCAGTCTATAACAGATAATTGTTTACGAAATTTCGGGGGGGGGGGGGGGGGGGCTTGAGACCCTCAGCCCCCCCTGGCTGCGCCATTGCCACTTAGCAAAAAAGCAACTGACAGCTGGGAATCGCCATTTTGTCGTCATAATTTTCGCCACTTTTCGAGTAAAAATGGAGCCATTATTATGAAGCGAAAGATTATCGAAGCAAGGTTACAAATGGGAAATTATCTTCAATTCATGTAAAGTTTAATCCGCAAGTTTAATTATACGATTTTTTCCAACGGCGACACTACGCTGAAAAAACCAGTTCTCGTCAGATCACTGAAGTTAAGCAGCGTTGGGCGCGGTTAGTACTTGGATCGGTGACCATTCGAGAATACTGCGTGCTGTTGGCCCACCGTGGGTGTGGTGAGCCCGTACTTGTAGTAGTTATTTACTACAAGAAACTATCCACCTAGAAACACTACCGGAATCGGGAAGTGTCACGCCTACCCTGAAAGGGAAATGGCTTAATGGTATACTTCTGGTGGGTTCATATAGTTAATATAGGAGAACATAGTTATAAACGATAATAATTTAATAAAACAAGGACCTAGAATAGATTTTTGTGTGATATTTTTGGTTGCAAATTCGTATCATTTTTTGTTGAAAATTAATGTTTACATTCTCATCTCAATGAGAAGGTGGTATTGGTTTTATGTGAAAAATGACTTTCACGGATTTCATCAAATGTCGACGTTTTGAGGCCCTCTGAGTCAGAAAAAAAGTTTTTGCGTCGGTTTCTGTCGTTGTCGTCGTATGTATAACGGATAACTTTTGAAAGACTAATCGGATTGGATTGTGCTTTCACACACAGTTTCAGGGGCAAAAAAAAAATCGAGTCTGTTAACCAGCTGTTTTGGATGAAAATTCGAAAAGTTAGAGCATTTTCAAAAATTTTGAGACCATTTCTTTTCAAGATTTAGAAATTCTATGGACGTTTATTTGTACTACTTGGAAATTCCAACAATTTATCGTGATGACTTTTTGCGATCAAAAGAAAATTATCAGAGTTATAGCATTTTCAAAATTCAAAAACACAAACGAATATTAACATTTTAAGCCAAACAATGCACGATATGAAAAAAAGTGAAGAGAGGGAAAACGTTGCTTTTTGAAAGCCCTACAAAATTATCATAACAAATTTTTGAATCTTCTTAAAAAATCGAAAATTCAAATTTTGATCGCACAAAAAATAATAAAAAATTCAATTTTTCGGTCAAACTATGCAAGATACGAAAAAAGATGAAGAGACAAAAATTATGCACCCACGACTAATTCGTTATGAATCACTTTTTGATTTGACGCATAGTTTCTGTTTTATTCGTAAAAAACTAAATTAAAAATAAAAGAAATTAAAAATTTTGGACAAACTACACAAGCTGCGAAAAAAATAGAGAAACAAAAGTTGTTTAGCCAAAAAAGAGCTACAAATTTGTTATCAATTATTTTGTATTAATCGTGAAAATGACATTACTAATAAACAAATTAAATTTTTGGACATAAAGTCATAATTGTGTCTATGTCCAGAATTGTATTGTACCTTAAGGTATAATAAAATGTCTAATAACCAAACTGTTTTCAAATTAGGTCTGAAAATTTGCTTCTAACATTTTTTCTCACGAGACACGTGATGAAAATGTGTTCGTTAAAGCCGAAGGAGCTTTAACAAAAGAGAATTCACAATCACTGAATTTCAGTTGTCGATGGTTTGACCTTTAATTTGAAAAGTCCTATGCAAAAATGTGGGGGATGTACAATGACCGCGCGCGTAATGCAAATGCAATTATTTTTAGTCCAAAAGTCAACTATTCCAATGAAAGTTTCATAATTTTAGTTGAAAATTCATCTTTTTGGTTAAAAATTCTTCTATTCCATTTGAAGAATAATTATTTCATTCCATTTACGCAATATATGAAAACATGAATTTATAGTCACCAATTTTTTAATATATATGTAGAATTATATGCCTAAAGTATTTATAGAAGTATACCGATCAAATTTTTTTTTAAATTTAAATTTGATCTTTTTTTAATTTCGCGCATGAAACAACCTGAAGAAGTTGTATATTATTTCTGAAAAAAGAGACTGTTACATAACAGTTGATCATTAATAAATTATTTACTTCTACTTATTTATTCTTGAAGTAATTTTCTACGTGGAATTCAATAAAAATAAAATCAAAAAACAAATTTTTATCCTTTTTAAAAATTTAATTTTCAACATGCTGGAGGAGGTATAATATACTAATCAATTAGAAAATAAATGTACAGTATATTCAGCTCATAAAGAACTAACAATTTTTTGGTATTAGAAATCGATTACTAGAAATTTATTTTTTTTTGGCCCATCCTATGAAACAATTTATATAATAATATAAAAAATATCGTTCCAACTCAACCGAGTCTTCAAAAAGAGATAGGTATTCAACCGCCTTCTCTAATTAATCGTCGATTGTTTCATTTTAATGATTTTATTTAATTTGATTTATTTGTAATCAATAGCTTTGTTACAGTATAGTTAAAATCTGTGAAATCTAAGTTAAATTTAAGAAAACTTGAATATTTGTGTAATTACTTTCAAATTAATTGCAATGTTTAATTACTCTTTGATTTTTGTAAGATTTTAGTTAAATTCAGCGATTTTTTTGTATTATATATTTATAGTTTCATATTTATATATTGAACAAACAATAATTTAAGGAAATAAATGTTTTTATACCATTCACTTTCATCCCTTCAGAAATAATTAAGTGAGCCCATAACGAGCGAAATTTAACTCCTTAATGTACTCAAAATCTCGCTCCAATGGTGTCAATTTTGTGACTCCATCCGTTGGAGTCACGCAACTCACTCCCAGTTAAACAGACACGATCGCTCCAATGGTGTCGGCATTCGCCCCCTTTGGAGCGACCAGTCGCCTCATTTGGAGTGAAAAGCCGCTCCAAGTCCGAGAGTTTTACTCTTCGCTCCAACGAAAAGTCACCCTCCACTCCAAAGGGAGATACCACTCACTTCTGGCTTCAAATGGGAAATGGGTGGGGGTATAGATTTTTAGATTGATCTGGAATTCCCGTGTTTTTAATTCAAATAACACGTTCGTGCCGGAACACTCCTCCGACCCAGGTCGCTGATCAATCTCTATAGTGATCACCCCAGGTGAAGAGCTTTATTTATTAACATAATTTACAGTTCGTGCAAGAATTTGACCTACTTGTATTTTGTTTACTTTGTCTATGAGGAATCAAATATATTCGCTAATTCATTATAATGAGGAAGCAAAGAGGTCATCGAATGAGCACCATAACATTATAAGTACAAACAAAGTGGAAACAACCAAGATCGAATTCACAGCTAGTATTGAAGAGTCTTTCTCAGTTAAAAAATTATCCTGTCTTGGTTGAGGATTTAACTATTTTGTTGGAAATTCTTTTTTTTGTTGGTTGAATTCAACTGTTTTTGATTTCAAAAATCTTTTTCGGTTGAAATATCAACTTTCACGTGTTTCGTTGAGAATTCATATGTCTTGGTTGAAAAATCAACTATACTTGGTTTAAAGTTGAACTACTTCGTAAAAAATGCATTTTTCCTATCTTTGAAAGTTCCGCGTTACTTAGTAGTTCTAGGCTTGGGCTCGTAGATTCGAAAGGGTTGCTTTTGCTTTCAATGAATTCCTGAATGGCTATTCGGGCCTGAGAGATGTGTTTGGTGGCGTCGCGTCGACCGCTCTTGCTTATGACATACACGGAAAAAATTTATCCGTAAAAAAGTCACGAACTAGTAACTAGGTCTCGGATATGAGAAAAATTCATGGGATATTTATGCATTTTCGTAAATAACCTACGAACTTTGAGAAAGATTGACGAACTCGATGTGAAAATTCTAAAACGGTTCATCACTTTTTTTTTACGTGAATAATTACAAAAATATTACGAATGATTGGGAAAAGATTCTCAGAGCACTCACGAGCTTGCCTGACAAATCTAGGAACTCGAAACTAAGTCTCCCTGTACGTGGCCCACGCACACACGCGCGGTGCGTGTGTGCGCTCGTATGTGTGCCTCGAGCTCGTCGGATGAGTGGCTAGAAGTTTTATAATACCTATTTTGTTTGGCCTCGATGGCTGCGCGTGTTTACGCACTCCTGGTTTATGTGTTTAGAAACTGGTGAGTCAGCAGTCTTGAGGGTTCGAATCTTCTGAGTTGCGAATTTATAAATTAATATAAAATTAAATCGCACAAATAAAATTTTTCCTCTTTTTATTTCAGTCTGAAATTTTCAGGAACTATTCGTAGGAAATTCGAACTGTTCGTAAGAAACTTCGAAATTTATCCATATATTTCTCATAGAAATAAGGATTTAATGTTTCATTTTTTTATCTCGTATCCGAGACCTAGCTACAAGTTCGTGACATCTTCACGGATAAATTTTTTCCGTGTAATTGCCCCTCGTTATATATATGATTACATACATATATGAATAGTATTGCTACTTCATTGATTATTTGTCAATATTCATTCATGCATTATTGTGGATTGTGTTTTGTTCTACACAATAATTGGCAGTTTTCATGGATTATTGTGGATTGTGTTTTGTTATACACAAGCACTGACAGTGTATCACACGAATAGGCTCAACTAAAAAAAAAAAATATGAATATCTTTCCGATGACTTTTTTCTATGATGCTTTGCAAATTTCAAATATGCGTTAATTATTCAAACAATTTTCATAAACAAATTAAGAGTTTGGCCATTTTTCAACGAATAGGCTCAATGGAATAAAAAAAACGGAATCAACTTAGAATGCCTTTCCGATGACTCTTTTCTATGCTACTTTGTAAATTTACAATAATTATCAATTATTTAAACAATTTTCATAAAGAAATTCAGATTTTGGCATTTTCTAGCTTACATAAAAACATACATGCAGCTATAACATTTTTAATAATAAGTACAACTTTTCTATCTGGACTATAACATTAAAATCAAAACCATTTGAACATTTCAAACAAATTAATTTTTATAAGAAAATATATGCACAATATATCTAATAAGAATTAAAAAAAAACCAGTACAAATTTTAATAATGGTACAAACTTTTCTTTTCATTAATTTCAGTCTTTTTTCTTTCCGTTAATTACTTCCAGTACTTTAATAATCTCTTCCATAGAATGATATTGTGCTTTTTCAAGATTTTCTGAAATAATTTTTCCCCTGCAATATATTTGTCCGTAATTTTTACTGTAATTTAATCTTAAAACATTTTAAGGAATTCACACTGTGCTCTTTTTTTCAATTTTTTCAAAATTTAGATAGCCTTCAAGCAAAGTAAAAAAAGTTTAGAATTTAAACTAGAAGCTGTTTTTTACATTCTCATCCAGAGAGGGTATTAGATTTGTGTAAAATTTGATCCCCTCCGTTTTTGTCAAATGTACACGTTTTGAGACATTCTGAACCGAAAAAACCAGGTTTTCGCGAATGTGTCTGTATGTATGTATGTATGTATGTATGTATGTGGTTATGCATGTGTGTGTATGTAGATTTTTATTTTGTTAGCACGATAACTTTCGAAAGAATTGACAGATTGTATTGGGCTTTGGTATACTCTTAAAAGTGTCCTAAAATGAAGGTCAAGTTCGTTAGTTAGCCATTTTGGATGAAAATTCAAAAAGTAAGCGTTTTTTCAAAATTTTTGAGACCACTTTTTTCAAATTTAAAAATTCTATGTACGGATATTCGTAATACTCAAGAAGACAAACAATTTATGCCAATGACTTATTTTGAAAAAACAAAAATTACTAGAGTTATAACATTTACAAAATTCCAAAAAACAAACGAAAATGAACATTTTAAGCCAAACGACGGACGATATGGAAAAAAGCCAGAAGAAGAAAAATATTTCTTTTTGAACACCCTGCAATATTGTTATAAAACTTTTTTTAATTTGCTTGAAAAATCACATTTTTATCGCACAAAGAAATAATGAAAAATAAAAAATTCTATTTTGCGGTCAAAATATACAAGATACGAAAAACGATGATTCGACAAAAATTGTACACTCTAAAAAGATCTACACATTTGTTACTAATCACTTTTTGATGGGACGCTTAGTTTTTGTTTCATTTGTTATGAAAATACATTTAAAATAAAAAAATTAACTTTTTGGAAAAAAGATACTTGATACAATAACATTTTATCCAACAAAGTTTTTCGCCTAAATTACATTTACAAATTTTCTTAACACCACTTAACGCTAGGATGCATATTTTTGGTTCAAATCGTAAAAAATAACATTGAACCTAAACAAATTAAATTTATGGAAAAACGACACGAGTTGCAATAAAATGCATAATAACAACATTGTTTTTTTATAGCATGCGCACTTCTTTTCAATTATAAAAAAAAGACAAGGAAAATACGTCTGTTTTTAATATCAATGCATATTATGAATTGTAATAATATACATTTATTGAAATGATATAAAATTTTCACGGTAGCTGAGGATAAAATTAAATGCAAAACCAGGAACAAATATTTAAGTAATCATGATAAATACAATTCGTACTTTATTTTGCAATATCTAATAAGCAATCACAGGTCGACGTATAGAAATAAATGTAATATACATTTGAAATAATGTTGAATATGATTTCATCCTAGGCTAATTATTTTTAAAGAAAAAATTACAATTTTAAATTATATTTTGGCTCATTTCTCAATGTTCCTTTTTTAAATTATATAGTCTCACTTTTTTTCAAAAATTATTATTTTTATTAAAATAATAAAGAATACAAATTATGAACATTTAAACATTAGTTTTATTTCACTTTCATTTACATTTTTAGAAACAATTACATGCTTCTAATTTTAACTAACAATAAAAAATTATGAACGTTTTTAATTTTATTTTATTTAACTTTCAGTTACATTTTCGAAGAATATAACGTCCTTCTAATTGTAACTATTACTGCAATCTTAAGCAATTGAAAATATGAATTTATCGGTCCTATTTTTATTGGAAAACATTAAAATTTGAATTATTTTTGGAATTTACAGAAGTTTAGGAAAGAAAGTTTTCTATGCATTTGTTGACCTAGAAAAAGCATTTGACAAGGTAAATAGAAGTAAACTTTGGGAAGTCCTTAAAGAGTACGGAGTCAACGGATGGCTCCTACTAGCAATAAAAACAATATATACAGGTAGTAAAGCTAGTGTAAGGGAAATGGGAAACTGAGTGACTGGTTCGATACTATGCAAGGCGTGAAACAAGGATGTGTTATGTCCTCATGGCTATTTATCATATTTATGGATAAGTGTCTAAGAACTGCCCTCTTCGACAAAGAAGGTGTAGATCTCGAAACAGTGAAGGTACGTGGGTTAGCTTTCGCAGATGACAAGATTGTTATGGCAGAATCAATCGAGGACTTGCAAAGAATGTTAAATAAACTTAATACAAGCATGAAGAACATGGGCCTCAAAATCAACGTAAATAAAACAAAAATCATGCTTTTTTAAGGAAAAAGTGAGAGAACAATATGCAACATTGTCCTAAATGATGAGAGATTAGAACAAGTTGACAAGTACGTATATCTGGGTAGCCTATTCACTAGCGACGGGAAAATAGATGGGGAGTTAGATAGGCGCATAAATAAGGGTAAGCAGGTTATCGGTAGAGGGGTGACGGATAACTTTGCACGTAGCAACTTTGCACGTGCCCAACTGTGCACGTCGATGGTCGGACGGACAACTGTGCACGTCCATCTGTGCACGTGCACATATGTCCCTTGTCCAACTGTGCACGTGCACAGATGTCACTTGCCTAACTGTGCACGTGCACAGATGTCACTTTCCCCCCTTTGCACGTTTATGTCCTTACGTAAGGGTTTATAGGAGGGTGATCCTTTATATCTACGCATAATAAATTTTTAATAATTAAAATTATTCAATCCCGGTGGAATGGAGCGTACTAACTTTTCTAAAACTTGTTTCAAAATATTTTAAAGGCTATTTTTAAGAAAACATTCCTTCCAAATTATTATAAATATAAGAAAATCTTCCTTTAAATTTATTTTGCTTCCGCATAGAGAAAGCTTTGTAATAGTTACATTTTCAAAAAAACTTTAATTCATTTAATTTAACTTTCGTCAGTTGATAAATGTCTGATACAATGTTCTGAAGCATGTTAATTGCATTACTTAGCACGTTTTTACTGCTTGAAAAATTGTTTTTTATAGTTCAAACTTTTTCTCATTATCATAATTCACAGTTAATGCATGCAAACAGAATATTCCTTGACTCGAAAATTTGCCATTGTTCTATAATATTAATATATTTGATTGAGGATTAAGAAAATTTTAACCAGTTATAATATTGGAAAAATTGAGATTTACAATTTTATTAAAATAATTAATCCTTCTTCTTTAAGGAAGCAAATTATCTATTCGACGAGGAAGCAGAGTGCTCATGATATGAGCCCCGTACATGATCACATAAACAACAGTAAAACTTTGATAAAAGTTATTGAAAATTTTTTTTCCACTTCACTTTTTGTTACATCATAAGAAAATACATCAAATGAATAAACGATTTTGTGAAATCAAAGACAGATAAGTAACTTGAAAAAAATAAAGACCTACCGAGTAGGTACGGTAGTTAGTAGTTAGACCCACTGGGAGACTCAAAGAAGCTTAATAAGATAAAAGTATTAGATAGTACATTTCGTGACTAATGCGGACTGACAGCCTTTTTGAAACGAGCGCAATGTTTTTGTAACGAGTCGTAGGTGCGGGCGTATAATTATACGTAGATATAAAAGACCACCCTCGTATCAACCCTTTTGTACGAACATAAACGTGCACAGTTGGGCAAGTGACATCTGTGCACGTGCACAGTTAGGCAAGTTCCATCTGTGCACGTGCACAGTTGGACAAGGGACATCTGTGCACGTGCACAGTTGGGCAAGTGACAACTGTGCACGTGTACAGTTGGACAAGTGACATCTGTGCACGTGCACAGTTAGGAAAGTGACATCTGTGCACGTCCAAGCCCACAGGAGCCCATCTGTGCACGTCGAAATTGCAACGTGCACAGTTGTCCAAGTACCATCTGTGCACAGTTGTCCATCTGACCAACGACGTGCACAGTTGTCCGTCTGGCCATCGACGTGCACAGTTGGGCACGTGCAAAGTTGCTACGTGCAAAGTTGACCCCATCCCCCTGTCAAGAAAAGGACAGGGGTAAAATCAACGCGATTGGCATGAAACCTCTGCGCATAATATGCGGGAAAACACTGATGGACAAAGTCCGAAACGAGATAATCCTTGAAGAATGTGGTACAGGAGAGACACTAGTTGACATATGGGAAAGAAATCAGTTAAGATGGTTCGGACATCTTGAAAGAATGAAAGATGAACGACTGACCAAACAAGTGTATAAAGGTAAAGTAAATGGCAGAATGCTCAGAGGTAGATCGCCAAAAGAATGGTTAGAATCTGTGAATGAGACATTAATTCGAAGAGACATAAGAAGTCATAGAAACACAAGAGCTTGCATGAAAAAATGCATAGACGTGAAGGAAGCTAGAGTAGTATACCAGGACAGAAAAGTGGGGCGACAAATAGTTTGTAAACAGAATGACAATAGAGTGAATGACGCCTGAAACAAAGACCTTGGATACTAATGGGCCCAAGTGGGGAACCACACATAACAATTTTGTGAGGCTCTTCAGTTGGGGTGATCGCTAGAGAGATTGATCAGCAACCTGGGTCGGAGCAGTGTTGCGGAACGAACGTGTCATTTCAATAAATAACACGAGAATTCTAGATCAATCTATATTAACTATATCTTACTCCTATATACCTATCTACCTAACACCTATACACCCATCTACCTTATACCTATAAACCCAGATACAAACTACTATTTTCCAACCGAGCAAGTCACGCCTACCCCGAAAGGGAAATGGCTTAATGGTATAATAATAATAATAATAATAATAATAATAATAGAAAATTTAAAAAATGTGTTTGTCCTTGGCTCATTTATCTTTAAAGAAAACGGACTCAACTAAAAATATCTTTCCTGTGACTTTTTTCTATGCTTGGTACATTTCCAAGAATTATTAATTTTTTAAATAATTTTCATAAACAAATTCAGAGTTTGGCCATTTTTCAACAAATAGGATCAATCAGGTTAGGGTATCAAGAAAGAATGTATTTCCAATAACTCTTTTCTACGATACTTTGCAAATATATAATTATTATTAATTATTTCAACAATTTTCATAAACATATTCAGAGTTTGGCTATTTTTCAAGGAATAGTTACAGTTTGTTTACAAAGTCAACTACGAATGTCTTTCTGATGACAGTTTTCTACATGTTGCTTCGTAAATTCACAATAATTATTAATAATTTAAACAATTTGCATAAACAAATTCAGAGTTTGGCTATTTTTCATCGAATAGGCTCAATTTCTTTTACAGAATCAACTAAGAATATCTTTCCGATGACTCTTTTCTATGAAGCTCCGCAAATTTACAAGAATTAATAATAATTTAAACAATTTTCACACAAAAATTTAAAGTTTGGCTATTTTTTAACAAACAGGTAGAGTTTGGCTATTTTTTAACAAATATGCTACATTTTTTTACAGAATTAGCTAAGAATATCTTTCCAATGACTTTTTTGTATGATGCTTTACAAATTTCAAAGAATTAATAATTATTTAAACAATTTCCATAAACAAATTGAGAGCTCGATCATTTGTCAACGAATAGGATCAATTAGTTTAGGGAATCAAAAAAGAAGGTATTTCCAATAAATCTTTTCTACGATACTTTAAAAATATACAATAATTATTAATTATTTTAACAATTTTGCTAAACATATTCAGAGTTTGTATCTTTTTCACGGAATAGGCACAATTTGATCACAGAGTCAACTAGGAATGTCTTTTCAATGACTATTTTCTATTTTGCTTTGTAAATTTACAAGAAATATTTTTTGTAATGTTATTATCTTTAACGATTTGAATCAATTTTTTTACAGAAACAAAAAGAATGTATTAACAATAAGTCTTTCCTATGTTACTTTTGAAATTTACAATAATTGTTAATTATTTTAACAATTTTCATAAACATATTCAGAGTTTGGCTGTTTTCAACGAATATGCTCAGTTTGTTTACAAATTCAACTAAGAATATCTTTCCGATGACTGTTATCTATGTTGCTTTGTAAATTTATAAGAATTTTCAATTATTTAAACAATTTCGTTTGAAGAATTGAGAGTTTGTCTATTTTTCAACGAGTAGGCTCCATTTTTTATAGAATTCAGTAAGAATATCTTTCCAGTGACTTTTTACTATAATGCGCTGCAAATTTCAAAGAATAAATCGTTATTTAAACAATTTTGATAAACAAATCCAGAGTTTGGCTATTTTTTAAAGAATAGCTCAATTTGTTTACGAAATCAATAAAAAATGTTCTTCAAAAAACTCTTTGTGAAGAAAGCAAAGGCGAGGAGGTTACAGATTATAGAGGAGTGACACTAATGCCAACTCTGTATAAAGTATATGTGACTGTTTCATCGGAGAGGTTAAAAAAAAATTTTAGAAAAAAAATAGAGCCACCTATTCAGACAGGGTTTAGAAAAGGGATGGAGGTGATGGACAATATATATGTTCCGAAGTGTTTAGTAAATAAGAGGATTAAAAAGGAGAAAGGGGCAATGATAGCAATGTTCGTGGACTTGAAGGCGGCGTTTGACTCATTAGACCGAAGCGAAACAGAAGAAGTTATGGTGAAAAAGGGGATACGAGAGGGATTAATAAAGAGAGTATCGAAAATTTTTAGAGAGACAAAAAGCAAGGTAAAGGTAGGATAGCAAGTAGGAGATAGTTTCTGGTTGGTGAGAGGAGTAAGGCAAGGATGTCCTCTGAGCCCAATTTTATTTAATATATTAATATCAGACTTGGAAGAAGAAATGAAGAGAAAAGGGTAGGGAGGAGTTAGGATAGGGAACGAAAAGATATATACACTGGTATACGCAGACGATATAGTGTTGATGGCAGAGGATGAAGAAGGGATGACGAGCCTAATTACAGGATTAGAGAAATACTTAGATGGAAAAAAGTTGAATTTAAATGTAGAAAAGACAAAGATAATGAGGTTTGGAAAAGGAGGGGGAAGAAATAATGAAGGAATGCTGGAAGGGAATAAAATTAAAAGAAGTAAAAGAGTTTAAGTATTTCGGATATACCTTGCAAGCAAATGGACGTCATAGAGCTCATATAAGAGAAAGGATAAAAAAGCAGCAGGGGTAATGAAACAGATATGGGGAATAGGAAAAAGAGGATTAAAAAAAATTGAAGAAGGAGAATCTGGTTATTTGATACGCTGGTATGGCCGGTACTAGGTTCTGGAGCAGAGATATGAGGATCGAAAGAAAGCAAAGAGGTTGAGATTTTACAAGAAAGGTATATAAGGTGGCCGCTTGTCGTAGACTGGAGGACGCCGGGATATATGGTGAAAGAAGAAGCGCAAATGGATAAATTAAGTACTACAGCGGGAAAGAGGGCATGGAATTTTGAGACGAAGGTTAGGGAGGGAAAGGGAGGGGAGTTAGCGAGAACGTGTTTGATGGAGGTAGAAGAAAGGAGAGAGAGGGCGATAGAATTAACGAGATGGGAAGAAGAAAGGAGGTAGTTCTTTAAGGCTAGAGATATAGAAGACGGGACTGGAGTAAACTATGAAGAAGTGGAAAAAAGGGAGAGGGAAAGACAATTAATAGAAAGATGGGGGATGATTGAGGAAGCAAAATATGATAAATGGTATGAGATGATAAAAAAGGAAGAAGTACCAAAGTATTTAGAAAAGGCATGGGGAGAGAAAAGATGGACCAGAATGGCAACATTTAGATTGAGAAACGAGGTAAGGGCAGGTATGTATTGGGAAAAGAAAGCGAACAGGAAGTGCAGAATCTGTGAATGGAAAGAGAAAACATGGGAGCATGTATGGGCAGGATGTAGGAGAGGAATGGAAGATAAAGGAAGCTTGCAAGAGAATGTGGTAAAGATTCTAGGGGAGGTACAAGAGAAGTGAAAGAAAAAAGGGAAGGAACTGGCTTAAATTAGAAGCATAAAGATTTGTAAGTAACGGTTATGGAATAGCATAAGGCCATAAGTAGATTAAGATACGTTTGCGTTATCTCTCTCTCTGTCTCGCTTGCATTCTCCCTTTCGATCTCTCGCTCACTCGTTCGCTAACACGTCCCAAATTGCGCTATCGTCAAAAATAGAAATAAGGATCTAGATATAAGATTTTCTGTAAATAGGTGTTAATAACTGTAAACAGTAATTTTAAGATTCTATAAAATATGTAGAAGGAAGTATTGTAAGAAATGGAAGTCATGTAAAATGTGTCATGGACACATTATGAATAAAGAAGAATTACCTTGAAAATGTATTTTTTAGGTTTTTTAAAATATTTAAAAAATACAAAAAAATTACTAATCTGCTAATTTAAAATAACTATATGCAAATTAAAAAATAAATGGTGTCTTTTATATTGAATTTACTGGATATTTTCCGCTACAATTAGAGGAACTTCTATAAATTACATTCAATGTTCTAAAACAATACAAGATTTTCTTGAAAACTTATTGAAAAAATGTATCCGGTCACTTTCCTGGAAAATAATCTGAGTTCTTTTCTCTAAAGAAAGGGTAATTAGTGCGCGCGTAGCGCGCACAATGTTCTAGTTTTGTTAAAAAATCGTTCTTTTAATTGTTGAAAACTAATAAGTTGAACTGAGAATTTAAGAATTCCATTTTTGGTTGAAAACTTATCTTTTTTAGTTGAAAATGTATCTTACTTCTTTGAAAATTAACTTTCTTGTTGAAAATTCATCTTTTCCGGTTTGGAAGTCAACAATTTTCTAAAAAATTCGACTTTTCAGTTTGAAAATTTAACGATTTTCTTGATTCATTACGGAAGCTTAGACGTTCGCCACACGACCAACGGCTACGTTTATTTCGGGAGAGGGGTAGAGGGGGGGGGGGAGATTCAAAAATTGTTTACGTAGTTTATGGACGGCCCTTTACACCGCATTTTCACATTCACATCCACACACATTCACCTCGCCCCCGTGCAGAAATCGCCATATATTTTCCCGATTACCGATCTGGCCGTGATCGGTTTAGTATCTGCGGGGCCAGGTCGGGATAATTCCATGGCCCAGACCCGAGCCAGACCGGTTCAAGTATTGCAACGCCACCTAGCTCCAATTTAGGGAAAAAGCCTTACTGTCAAATGAAGTGTGTTATTGTTGTTAAAATTCATGTTTATTATCTGAGTTCAAGTGTATAATGCAATAAACAATATGCCAAAGCCTAGTACAACACGAGTTCGAAAGCATCGCGCGTTAGCTGCTTTAGACAATTTTCGTTATGTGAACGAGGGTAAGTAAATCGTTAAATCGTATTGATTGAATCGAAAACTAGCCCCAGAATTTAAATTTGTTTGAAAACTTATTATAAATTGTATATTTTTCAGATATTTTTAATTTGCATTAAAGTTGCACAAATAATAAAATGTGTATAAATTTTAACCCAAGTTATTGATTATATATTGAAAATTATGTAGATGATGATGCAGATGATGAAGAAAGTGGAACGCAACCCGAAATGCAAGTTCCAGAAATTTTAGAAGATCGAAGTAACGTGTTTAGTTTTTAATATAATTAATAGATAAAGTATAGTATCTATAACTCTAAAAATGACATTATACTATTTCGGAAATTGTCTTGCTTTGGTTTACTAAAACCATACTATTTAACTTATAAATATTCAGGATTGTAAGTATCAGAAATTCAGCTTTCTTCGACATAACCTCCAAATGTTATTTAATTCTTATTTTAATTTTACCGATGATTTTAGAGCTAAACTTAGAGTTAAATTTATTATTTTTAAAGAAAAATGGTTATAGTTAAGTCATTCTTATCTTGTAGTTTCAGTTTTATAGCAATAATTTAGATATTTTTTATTAATTAAATAGCTATTTTGATGATTTTGAAAATTTAAAGCGTTGTAACATTTTTTTCAATTCAAAATAAAAAATTTTAGGCTTATATTTATAATAAGATTTCAATTGTTACATATTTTAAAGCATTTTAATTGGAATTTTGTAAAAACTTGAAATTTTAATACTTTTCGAGAAATTCCCTGTTACAGTCCAGAATTTTAATTATTTTTGAAAATGTCCAATTATAGCTCAAAATTAGTTAAAATTTGAATACTCCCTGTTCCAACTCAGAATTTATTCCAATTTGTAAATTCCGTTTCAACTCAGAATAAGAATTCTTTTTAAAAATTCCCTGTTCTAGTCCAGAATTTTAATTCTTTTCGCGAATTACCCATTTCCAATAAAAATTAGAATTATTCACAAAAATTCCCTCTTCCAATTCAGAATATTTATTCTTTTCGAAAATTTCCAGTTTTAGCTCAGAATTAATATTCTTCTGAAAAATTCCTTATTCTAGTCCAGAATTTTAATTCTTTTTGCGAATTACCCGTTTCGACTCCACATTAGAATTATTTTTAAGAAATTCCCGCCAAGGACTGGGGCGGACATTGTAAAGAACGAAGTCCAAAAGACTAAAAAATGTATTGAGTTTGTATTTGTGTTGATATTTGGTACTTGAATAGAAAATATAGTTCACTTTATTAATTTTTCATGTTATAAAATTATTATTATAAACAAAATTATAAGAAATTATAAATTTCAAAAATGGCTCTTAACGGGAAAATGGTCGGGGCCAGGTCGGTTACCGATCGGGTGGCCAGATCGGGCGCCAGATCTGGCTCCGATTGGGCCGTGTGTTTCATCAGCGATCGGGCCCAGTTCCGTTTTCCAAATCTGGGCCAGATTTGGCCTGGTCTGGGCCATAGCAAAATTTCTACATACAAGTTATTGCAAATTCTAGGCGCACCTCCACGTTTTTCTTTTTCTCTGGGGAAGGGAGAAAATTTGAAAAAAATTAATATTTGAAAGATTGTACAATATATAATAAAATAATAATAAATGTGTAAAATAATATACGCAGCAATTGGTCAATTTAATTAATCATAGCTCTCTATGTGTATAAAAGTTTTCCTTCGCCGCCTCCCCCAGGTCACTTCTCTGGATCCGCGCCTGGAAAAATCAAATGAATGAAGTGAGCTCAATATTAAAGTGAAGTATAAGTGAAGTAACGTGCAGTTTTGTAGTCGAGCCAAAGGTGACAGGAGTTGTAAAATACTCGTGTGAGACACTCGGCGATTAGACTATAGTTATTCAAGGATTCTTTATATCTCCGTATCAGCCGGAAGTTCTTTTGAAAACTACGGCTTCCCAAGCTTGTTATAGCTGCTTCAGAAGTTGGTCCTCGACTTTTGATAGTAGACTGCGAAATCTCGCTGGCGGTACCATTCTTCTTTCTCTATTTGCGACGAGGTCAGGGGGCTTGATAGAGTGAAGTGCAATCTCGTTGGAAACCGTGGGCTCCCGGCTTGGGGCTCGTGCCCTGTATATATATAT
>CAKNYM010047979.1:83253-108970 GCA_932195095.1 Andricus curvator
CGAGACTTTGAAAAGGGTAAGGGGTTTGAACAACATTATTTCTGTGATCAGGCACAGGGGTGCATTTCTGCCCCCAGCAAGACGTCACAGAAGGGTCGAGCACTTACTGGACTCAAGCTTGTTGCACTTACAAAATTTCAATATCGATTTTCTCAGAAACTATCAATCTTATAGGAAAAGTATTTATATTTAAAAATATATATTTGGATTGGATTTACGACTTTTGTCTGAAAACTTTTCCGAAATTTGTGTATCTACCGAGATAAATTCGAAAAAACATGACTTTTATGGGTTTTTCATGGGTTTCGCCATGAAAATCAAATTTGCGGGTATTTTCACTATCATATTCGTAATCAGCGCGTCAAAATACATACGTGTGCAAAGTTTCGAATTAATCGGAGGTATGCCTGCTGGTGTAGACAATATTAGCGCTGAATAGCTTAAATACGGTGGCGAGTACATACCTCACAGGTTGTGCGAATTGATAAATTCATGTATCGAGATAGGAGAAGTCCCAGACGATTGGAGAAAAGCGATTATCGTACCAATATACAAAAGAAAGGGAGATAAAAGCAACTGCAGTAATTACAGAGGTATCAGCTTACTAAGTACCGTAAGTAAAATATACTCAAAAATACTCATTCGTAGGGTAATGAAAATTACAGAAGAAAAGATATGGAAAGTCCAAAGTGGATTTATGCCAGAAAGATCGTGTACAGATCAGATATTTAGTTTAAGACAGATCACAGAAAAAAGCTTAAGAGTAGGAAAGAAAATTTTCTGTGCATTTGTTGACCTAGAAAAAGCATTTGACAAGGTAAATAGAAGTAAACTTTGGGAAGTTCTTAAAGAGTACGGAGTCAATGGATGGCTCCTACAAGCAATAAAATCAATATATACAGGTACTAAAGCGAGTGTAAGAGTAAATGGGAAACTGAATGACTGGTTCGATATTATATAAGGCGTGAAACAAGGATGCGTTATGTCCTCATGGCTATTTATCATATTCATGGATAAATGTCTAAGAATGGCCCTCTTCGAGGAAGAAGGTGTAGATCTCGAAACAGTGAAGGTACGTGGGTTAGCTTTCGCAGATGATATGATTATTATGGCAGAATCAATCGAGGACTTGCAAAGAATGTTGAATAAACTTAATACAAGCATGAAGAACATGGGCCTTAAAATTAACGTAAATAAAACAAAAAGCATGGTGTTTGAAGGAAAAACTGAGAAAACAATGTGCAACATTGTCCTAAATGATGAGAGATTAGAATAAGTTGACAAGTACGTATATCTGGGTAGCCTATTCACTAGCGACGGAAAAATAGATAGGGAGTTAGATAGGCGCATAAATAAGGGTGAGCAGGTTATCGGTAGAGCAAGGTCCATGCTCAGAAATAGAAACATATAAAAAAAAGCTAAAATGGCCATACATAATTCGATATTCGTACCGACTGTACTATACGGTATCGAGACATGGACCTGTCAAAAGAAGGACAGGAGTAAAATTAACGCGATTGGCATGAAACCTCTTCGCACAATATGCGGAAAAATACTGATGGACAAATTCCGACACGAGATAATCCTCAAAGAATGTGGTGGAAAAGAGACAATAGTTGACACATGGGAAAGAAATCAATTAAGATGGTTCGGACATGTTGAAAGAATGAAAGATGCACGACTAACGAAACAAGTGTATAATGGTAAAGTAAATGACAGAATGCCCAGAGGTAGACCGCCAAAAGAATTTCACCTCTAACGTCGCAATACGAATGCCCCCATCTGTCCCTATTAATCATTACCTCGGGGTTCCGAAAACCAACAAAATAGAACCGAGGTCCTATTCCATTATTCCATGCACACAGTATTCAGGCGAAGATAGCCTGCAGGGCTTAATCTTTGAGACAAGCATATGACTACTGGCAGGATCAACCAGGGAGCTTCGATAAGTTAAAAACTCTCTCGAGGAGCTCTTTTTTGCCTACCGTAGAACTATGTGTGAATGAGACACTAATCCGAAGAGACATAAGAAGCCATAGAAACAAGAGAGCTTGCATAAAAAAATGCATGAACCTGAAGGAAGCTAGAGTAGTATGCCAGGACAGAAAAGTGTGGCGACAAATAGTTTCTAACTGAGTGACAATAGAGTGAATGACGCCTGAAACAAAGACCTCGGATACTAAATGGGCCCAAGTGGGGAACCACACATAACAATTTTGAGAGGCTCTTCACCTGGGGTGATCGCTAGAGAGATTGATCAGCAACCTGAGTCGGAGCAGTGTTGCGGAATGAACGTGTCATTTGAATAAATAACACGAGAATTCCAGATGCATATCTATACCTAACACCTATATACCTATCTACCTTATACCTATATAGCCACCATATACACTACTATTTTCCAACCGAGCAAGTCACGCCTACCCCGAAAGGGAAATGGCTTGATGGTATAATAAAAAAATGCGCCCTTTGGAAGTGCACCCACGATTTTGCAATATTTTTTATTTTTTAAAAGTTATTAACAATTGAAAATTTAATATCCTTTTTCAAGATTTTTTATCTCCTAATCTATTGGTCTTATAAAAAAATATTTGAAAACTAACTTACGTAGAAAATATTGATAGCTTTACTCTGTGAACCATATCTCAAGTTAGAAGCGACCAATTCGTTGCAAAAGGTATCAAGGTAAAGTTCAACGAACCTGCAATGAATATTAGTGCCATTTTTCTTGATCAGTTTGGTAATTGAAGTGCAATAAACCGAAATATTAAGAAAGGCACTGTTTTAAACGGAAATAAACATACATAATTTCGAAACCCAGTCCATACAAAAAATTTTTAATGCAATTTTCAAGTTTAGATGGCCAAAATGCATTGGCAAAATATAGCGTTTCTAAATGTACAACATTTTTTTTTAAATTTTAGACGAGTATAATATTTTCATTTGTATAAACATTAATTATAAATAAATGCACAAGCTAGCACTTTTTCACCTAAAAGTAACGATTGTTTAAATAAAAGTATTATCAGACACGTTCTGGATTACATTTAGTTAGATTGAACCAGTATTTAACAATCTACTTAATTTTTCTAAACATTTATCATTATGAAATGTTATATAATCAGATGGTTTGAATTAAACACTGCGTCTTTTTCACTTCCGTTTTGTAGAAAAATTGCGTGTCTTTTATGCAAAATATGATTGGTATAGATGTACAACATGGAGCAGACGCTCCCCAGAGGGACCCACGTCCTAGTGGTCCCAGTGTTTATAATATTATTATTTATAATAAAATTTTTTTCAAATTTAAATAAATGGTTAACACTGATTTTATGTAACTAAATGTAATGCAGAACGTGCTTAGCAATACTCTTATGTGAGGAAACAATGCTTTGAGGTTGAAAAAGGACTAAATTGTGAATTTGTTTATAATCAATATTCATAAACATAATGAATGTTGATAAATGCTGGTTTTATTTAACTAATAATGACGCAGTAAGAGTTGATTCATACTATATTGCAAAAGAAACTGTAGTTTCATGAAGAAAAATTTGCCTGCCGAACGGGCACATTCTCATCGAGCGCTTCGCTCGCAAGTTTTGAGCGCGTCTAGGGCGGGCGTCAGTCGCATCTCAAGCTTCGCGCTCGATAACGGGTAACCTCGCGCTTCGCGCTCAGATATTATTCCTTGAACTCGGAATACTTGAATGAAACACATTCTCATCGTGACACTCGCGCTTTGCGCTCGATTTTCCAAAGACATTTTTAATAATGTGTATTTATTTTCTGAACTACCTTACAATAAAAAGCTACAACCCTTTTTTCAGACTTCCTTCCCTACGTCGCGTTGTTATGCTAATAATAGGATTTTTATTCATATTGGAATTTTTTATTTTTGCATAGCAATTTCGATGAAAAATTGAAAACGACGAGTTCTGCAGAAAATGGTGTGAAGAAATGTTGTACGAATTCTTGAAAGCTGAAATTCATCTAAAAACTTTTCTTCATATTTCGCGTCGTTTGTCTCAAAATTTGAATTTTCGATTTCTTTCATAGCATTTTCAAATTCTTTCATAGCATTTTCGATTAATAAAACAAAAATAAGAAGTCCTATAAAAAATGGTTGAACCAAATTTTATAGGACTTCTCAAAAGCTGCAATTCCTCCTTGAAATTTCTTTTCCGTATCTCACTTCACTTGGTTCTAAATTTGAATTTTCCATTTCGTTAATAGTATTTTCGATAAATAAGACCGAAATGACAAGTCCTATCAAAAAATGCTTTGGGAAAGTTTTCTAGGACTTTTCAAAAGCGATAAATCCTCCTCAACGATATTTCCCATATTTTGCGTCGTTGGCTCAAAATTTGAATTTTTTTTATTATAGTATTTCGAATAAATAAAACCGAAATATCAAGTCATATCAAAAAATGGTTGAAGTAAAAATCATAGACCTTTCAAGAAGCTACAATTATTCTTTAGATTTTTTTGACTTATCTTTTGCCGTTTGGCTTAAAATCAGGATTCCCAACTTATTCATTTTCTATTTATAAAAACAAAAAGACGAGTCCTATAAAAAAATTGTTCAAAGAAAAATGATTGATACAGATAGTAGATATTTTGAGAATCCCCAGTTCTTCGCTTAAACTTTTTCCACGTTTCTGTCCTGGTTGGGCGTAAAATTGGAGTATTCGATTGTTGCATAGCATTTTCGATGGATAAAACCATAACCGTTGATCAAGAAATCCTAGTTAACGAACTCATTCATTCCTTTAGGACCCAAAAAAGTGTCCCAGAGCTCGATTTGATCAATTAATATTTCGAGAATTATCGTGTTTACGGACAGACAGACAAGCATTGACAGACAGATTAGACTTGATAGATTAGCCAAAACTTGATTATCGGCTTCATGGGGTCTCAAAAGTGGAGATCCGTTAAAAAACTGAGGTGTGAAATTTCGGACGATTCTAATACTTTCTCAATCATAAATTAAGATAACGTTAAACTGACTACATTATGCATTTGTTTATGATAATTGCTCATTATAATTATATGTATTGTTCAGTGTTAGTTACTTATGAATAAAAACTATTCAGCATCTGTCTAGCAAGAATTTTACTTGAAGGAATTATGTTTGCACAATTAAAATTGTCGAAGTTTTGGATTTATTAAAAAAAGCTGAAAAATGTACACTGTCAGAAATTTCTATAGCGATTTTACTATAAATGTAATGGAAGCAATATGCATATACGTGTAGTAAATTTAATATACATTCATCTTGTAGAAATGTACCCAAATAACCCAAATATTGTCAAATATTTGAAACTAAACTAATAACCTAAAATTCATCGACAAAATTCTTATTTATAATTTAAGTGGAACGTACGGGTGGAATTTTCTTCAAAATTCACTGTAAATGTCAGAATTTTAACGTATCAGTAGCGCTGCTTTTAGGTTTCGGGTATTAATTATTCGCTTAATTGAACTTTTCCACTTAAAACCCATTGTAATTTATGTTTAACTAGGAAAAAATATTATGCTTCATTATTTAGAATTGAACATTATTGCCAAAATTATTTTTAATTTGTGTAAAGTAAAATTATCTGACTTTTCTAAGATTTGATCAATATACATGTGTATACAATTTAATATGCAGCCTCTCAATGAATATTTAATTGACCGAGTTTTTAGACTTAATATACAAATGTATATTAAATGTATAATAAAATTGCAAACATTTTCAACAGTGTACCCAATCAATTCCGATGTACTTTCACTTATTTAAATCTCATCAAAATCGGTGACCCATGATGGTTGTCCTTCCCATGTCAGTACAGCCCGTCGAGAGTTAAAAAGTGTGACCATGTTTTTCTCGAAAATAACGAAAAACATAACTTTAGGTTTGAATGTCAACTTGAGAAGGCTTGAAATATTATTATTAATTTTGTTTTTATTAAATGATCTCTTTCAGGTAAGTTTGTATGCAGACATTCTTTTGTAAGAACAATAGATATAGATTACAGAGGGAAACAGTCTTGAGAAAGGGTCCTAATATTTTAATTCTTAATAACTTTTAAAAAATTATAAATTTTGCAAAAACTGTTTAGTACTCTGAGCACTACAAAATAACCCAAAATTAGTTAAATCTACGACTTAAGTTTTGTCTTTGATATGAAACGCCCCTTAGGCATTTATCAAATGAAATCGAAGAACATTTACGTATTTGTGACCTCACTAGGGGGGGGGGGGGTAAGCTTTTTGTGATGATCTGTGACGAAGAATGTGAGGGGTGGAGCAAGTGTTCAAAATAGCGTGACGTAGTTTTTGAACAGCCCCTTCTGATGACTTGTAGCTTGGATTCGAATGCAAGAAAAAATGATGAAATACTGAGTCTTATTTTTATAAGAAACGTATAGACAAACTGCGGACAGAAATTTCGTACTATTCCCCTCGGTAAATGTTTTTTGAAATGGAATTTTTTCCCCATAATTGACCATGTATGTACCTATATATATGAATATATATACTGCTACGATGCCAGCATTATTCCAGTTCACCGAGGCTTTATGGCGCGTATGCACACTCTGTGATGCCAGAAAAACCCAGAGCTTCAGCACGTTTCGCAACAGTCTTTGCGAAATCAAGCCGACTACCTCCGGAAAAATGGATATGTACGCGGAGCGCTTCCCCAACCGCTGCTTGATCAAGCTGCAGACGAAGATGAGGAAGCGACATTAAGACCAATCGCGGAAAGCAGGCACCTTCTGAGAGATGATCGCGATTTCAGGACAAGGAGGAACCTTAACATGCAAGTTCCTCCCAAGCCCCAAGATCCGGATGAAATGGATGCCTCTCTTCGTGGATATACCTCGCAAGAGTCCGACCACTGGAACATCAATTGCTCAGTTTATGGTGTTGCGAGAGATTTGGCTGATTCAAATCGAAGGCTAAAACCAACGATGGATCGAAAGACCAAAAGACGCTTGCATCAACTGAACAAGAAAATTGGATGGGCAAGACAGAATGTGTGATTGACTACATAACATCTGGTAGACCGATCACGGAAAGGGTTCGAAAGTTCGCCCAAGAACTAAGGATCTTGAATCACACACTGAACAAGTGAAAGCAGCTGACTATCAAGCAGCATATTGTTGACAAAATACGGCTGTTATCTGACGTAAGGAGGAGAATACAGAAGAGGGAGAGATGGATCAGGGAGAATCAACAATTTCTCGCTGACCCATCGCGTCTCTTCAGCGATATCCCTGTTTCTGTGAAAAATCATCCGCTTCAAGGAGTTTTGCGGCAAACTCATAAAATTGAGGAGGAATGTCCATCAATCACTGCCGAAGAGGTGAAAAAAGCAGTTAGAATCACGAAGAACTTTTCCGCTGCTAGACCAGTTTGTATCAAGAACTTCTGGTGGAAGAAGTTTACTTTTACACACCAACATTTGGCCCGCGTATTCACCTCACATTTAAAGTCACAGACACCCATTCCGCAGTGGCTGGTGTTAGCACGCACTATAATCCTGCCGAAAAAAGGAAACTTGTCCAACCCAGAGGATTACAGGTCAATAACTTGTTCGAACACACTGTATAAGATCTTCACAGCTATTCTAACCAACAGGATTGTTCGACGAATTGAGCCTGTATGGCAAGAGATGTACCAAACAACGTGGCTCGAAAAAAGGTGTAGCAGGCTATCGAGAGAACCTGCTAATTGACAGATGTGTCTGTAAAGGCGCTGCAGCCCATCAGCGCGTCCTGTCAATGGCGTCGATTGACTACCGGAAAGCTTTCGATTCAACCTCTCATAGACTTATCATCTGTCTGTTGGAAAGCTTGAAGGTACATCCACACATAGTGAGATGCATAGAGAGATTGATGCCTATTTGGAAAACTAGATTTACTATCTCATCTAGAAATTATCGTGTGACAACGAACAAAGTCACCTTCCAGAGGGGCGTCTTTCAAGGTGATACCATGAGCCCTTTGCTTTTTTGCATCACACTTCTGCCTCTATCTCTCGCACTACGAAATTCTCATGGATACCTCTGTGGCGACACTAATCAGCGCGAGCATAAGGTTACTCATGTATTTCATATGGATGACCTGAAGATCTATGCCTCTGGTAAAAGCAAACTTCAAACTGCTATAAATATCGCCCTGAACTATACAGGAGAGATTGGGATGGACTTTGGTTTGGACAAATGTGCCAAAATTAATCTGAAGAAAGGAAAGATTACTGGCGTTCCCAAGGACCCTGAGCTTGTGGATGTAAATGTTATCATACATTTTAATACTGAAGAGACCTATACATACCTGGGCGTGCCTCAATGCCGCATTCAGGACGTAACATCAGTGAAGGAGTCTCTCCGAAGCAGATACAAGCATCTTCTTCGATAGATTTGGTATTCCAATCTGTCGACGTTGAACAAGGTATCTGCGACTAATATGCTTGCCGTACCGGTTCTACTCTACTCGTTTGGGTTGGTTCAATGGACGAAGAACGAGCTTAAGGCCCTTGATGTCACCATACGTAGGATCATACATATGCATAAAAGTTTGCATATCAATTCGTCAGTTCGGCGATTATACATTTCACGCCGTCAAGGCGGACGCGGGCTTCTGAATCTCGGTAATTTGGATAGTGTATACAGTGGCCCCAACTTTGGCATGTTGAGCTACTGCGCTTGCCCGGCGCAGCGGTCCTCATTGGTCGCTGTTGGCGCGCGATTCAAACTGGATATAATTAACAATAATTGAAATTAAAGTAGATAATTATTGTAAATTGCACATTAATATCAGAAATTACGTAATTTGTAATGTAAGGTTAGAAATAAATAATAATGCGTATATTTTGTAATTGATAGTTTCTTTTTTCAGTTCCAAAGACTAACTTATATTTCACCGTTAAAAATATATATATAAAATTTCAAAAATATTATAAATACGTATCTTCAAATCTTTGAATAAACATTTTTCTTATTCAAAAACCTTTTTTTATTGAAATATAAATTTATCTTTTGAATTAAAAGAAAATATGCTATCATTAACGAAGTATACGCATTATTATTTTTTTCTAACCTTACATCACAAATTACGTAATTTCTTATATTAATGTGCAATTTATAATAATTATCTACTTTAATTTCAAAAATTGTTAATTATACCCGGTTTAAATCGCGCGCCAACAGCGACCAATGAGGACCGCCGCACCGGGCAAGCGTAGTAGCTCAACATGCCAAAGTTGGGGCCACTGAGTGTATATTTAAGTTTTTCGTGAAACGTTTTCACTTAAATGACACAAAAATATTTTTAAAATTGTTGATATCCAGAAATTATAAAAAGCCAGTATTAATCGATGCCTGCTTAAATCTATGTGTTGAACATGTACGTCGTTTGTGAAAAGTTTTTCATGAGTTAAAGCTGAGACAAATTCCAAGGAAAACATTGTCATGGAGGCAAAAAAAAGTTCAAGTTTTTACGGGAAATAAATTTCCTTATCTTATTTTGATCAGTTTTATCGTATTTTATAAGTAGAATATGTCATAATCTCTAAAAATATTAAGTAAAGGTTTGACGGGATGTCAACAATATGTGTGTCTTAAATTAACCTAAAAATTTCATTTTACGTGCATAAAGCGGTTGACTTTCAACCAAGCCAGTAACTGGAAGTCACATTTCAATCATCAGTTGACTTTCAACCGGCGAATGATCCTTTTGGTTTCATCTGCAAGTCAACCTACTTTTTTTACTGAAATTCAGATTCTTGTACTACTGTGTATATCTATATATCGTGAGACGTGGTCAGAGGTGTAATTTACCGCGGTTCTACTTGGAGCCAGTGTTATTTTCATAGATGGCAGTTGCTCCCAGTGGTACCCTGCGGTGGATGTTTAACCTGGTTTTTTAATAATATATATATATATATATATATATATAAGAATATAATTTTTTATTTGTGTTATTTTCTTACCAATTGACTATCTAAGACGTAGTTTAGGATAGGCCACAATTTTCTAAAGTTTTTGTACAACGTTAAATACAAGATTCAAGACAGTCCTCCAAATGATTAAAAGAGTCCGCAAATTATTTCATGGCTATCAAAATATTTAAGAAGTTTCTGGCCTATATCCTGAACCTAAAGTCTTCGCAGTCAAGTAAAGTTTCGACAACTTTTTATGCCCCTCAGTTGTCAACTTATTTTTGCGTGTATCTATAGCGAGTTAAAGATCTGGTACAAGTTCCTGATAATTTTAATTCAATTGTTGATTCTAGAAAAGTGCCACAGGGAATATTGCCTTTTGTTGAAACTACAAAGCACTCGCGACTCCTTTGAGACTTGTAATTTTGACTAATGCTACAGTTTTCTGTATATCTATATTTTTTCTGGATTCCCGTTATATCCTCTGCTCAGGAAATAGTACAACGAAGGTTTCGCGCTAGCACGTCTCGAAAAAAAAGGTTCGTAGCTTATTATCCAATCGTCTAATTATCGAGCCCCGATACGTCCCGATGGTCTAGTTTAATAATACGGGCCGCAGAGCCCTCGTTTTCTGCATTAATTCGTTGCTGGGTCCACTGGTCGAACAGTTGGCTTGCGAATAGAAGGAAAGATGCCTCTTTACCCGCACCAGCTGGTCTAGGAGCGAGGAAGTATGCTTATGCTTTTTTTATTTTTCTCTATCGGAGAAACCGCTCGCCAATCGCATGTACATGTATCTACGTGTTCTTCTTCTTCAGTTTCACTTGTATGTCATAGAAACTGCGAGAATATTATAAGTATTGCTTTCCTAGATACCAATCCTATGAAGTAATCGCTTGTTTTATCAGACGAAACGTAATTTAGAAAAAATCATTCATTTAAAAGTCGATTATTTTGACCCTTCCACATCCTTCCATTTGGTGACCATGCAGGTTTTACTGGTACATGTCTCCACTTTAAAATGAAACCACTTTGGTGTGCGTCACTCATTTAGTATCAGCGACCTTCAAAACCCTTAGACACAGTATTTTTTTAAATTCAATAAGGCTTTCAAGTTCTAATGCGTCATTTTGGATTTAAGAATTTTAAATTAGATTAAAATAAAATTCAAAATCCTATTTAACGTCCAATACTCAAGTTTGCTCACTTGGATCTCAGGTGCCGAGGAGGGAGCATCGTTGGTTCGTCACTGTTCCTACCTGCTCTAATTTTTCTTACCTTGATAAGGGTGCTGTATGAGCGCCGAAACGTTGGTAAACATTATGAATGTTTTTGTGTTGTGATTTGATAATAATAAAAATAAATAAGAAAAAAGAAATAAAAAAAGAGAAGGAAGGGGATTTCGTTGGTTGCCTTCTCATTTTTCTTTCCTCTTTTTTATTTCTTGTCTAAGGAAAAAAGGAATTTTTTTTTTAATTACAATAGGAGCGTTTCATGGTGTTTGTCCAAATTTGGTCGTTGGATTCTTGTTTTTATTTTCAGGAATTCTATACATAACCCGTCATTTTGGATCCGCCATCTTAAATTTTTAATTTTTAACATCATATTGGAAATCAGCGACCCGTAAAACCCCTATAGACACAATTTTACAAAAATTGCTTACATTGTTGAAGTGGGCGTCCGCCATTTTGGATTCGCCAACTTGAACTTGGATCTTTCAACATCATATTTGAAATAAGTGTTCTGTAAAACCCTTATAGACACAATTTTATAAAAATTTAATACAAATTTCAGGTTGGAATCTTCCATTTTGGATCCGATATTTGGAATTTGGAATTTTCAACATCATATTTAAAATCAGGGACCCCGAAACCCCCCAAACTGAAAATTTTATACAATTTAAACAAATCTTCGATTTTTGGCCAGGTTTCCAATGCTTCTGGCCCACTGTGTGATGGGAGGAAATCGGATATCTGACATGCATGAAAATGGAGATCCGGAATCATGATTTTCACAATATCAAAGTCAAAGAATATCGTTTGTAACTTCTGAAATAATTAAAATGCATTAATTATAAGATTTAACATGTCACCTAAGTAACAATTTGAATATATCTTTTTATGCATCAAACTTTATGTTTAGGAATCAAAGATTTTGGATCTATATATATATATATTTTTTTTTTCTTGTTTGAAAAAAGGGTTAAACAACCACCGCAGGGTCCCACTGCGAGCAACTGTCATCTGAAAATGACACCGGCTCCCAGTAGAACCGCGGTATATCACACCTATGGAAACCTGTCACGTATGGCTTCAATGTTACGAACCAATGGTAGTTTCGCACCTACAAGAGCACCGATCACAAGGTCAATTACTATAGTCAAATATTTTGGATACAGTCGTTGCAGCTCCCTTCTGAGGTCTTGATACCTCTCCTCCTTTCCTCCTTTTTCTTGGCCGGAGCCGAGAATTCGATCACGAATATAGTTCGTTTCTCGAAGTCTTCGAGAACAATGTCAGGCCTCGAGTGTGCAACGGAGGCTGCTGCCTGAAAATCGTAATTCCAGAAAATTTGGCACTTCTCGTTTTGGACAATTGACTATCTCCTTCGGAGCGTTCGACAGGAAAGGGTCGCAGCTAACACCGTAAGATCGACAATGATGGTAATAAAGCACTCTCAGGGCCGCATTGTGGCTGTAGACAGACGGCGTTCCCGCGTGAGTGCGACACCCAGATAGTATGTTTTCTGGGTACTCAGCATGTGCATGACACGCTCTGCACCTATCGCTGGGAACTTGTTGACATAGATTGCATTCACGGCATACTGAGGTGGAAATGACATCGTCCTGGCATGTGAAAATGAAACCCTCTGTATCTTAATTAAGCCCTGATGATTTGAGGAAAGAAAAAGTTTGCTCCTTCGACAAGGACAACACTGGGTTTTCACTGGGATTTCACTGAGACTGGGTGCCATTATACAAAATTGCATCCACTCCCGGCAAAATCGCAGTAACGTTTCAGCTGTGACCGCGTCTCACGACCGTGAGATAGGTGGTTATATTCTGCCATAGACTCAATTCGACGATCCTACAAAAGCCTCGTGCACCCTCAGGAAACGAAACAACCCAAGGACGATCGCTTTCTACGTCTTCCCGGCAAGTGTTTTAGCATTTCGTTGACATGCAGGGATACTTTTCAGGATAATAAAGAGTGAAAGCTTGGCACCTCTAGGAACACAGATGATCAGGACGACTAGCTTAACAGAATATTTCGGGTATAACCGTCGCAACTCCCTCATAACCTCATAACTCCCTCTCTTTCTTTTCATTCTCCTTGGTTGTGATGTCAGGCTTAGACTGCGCGACAGAAACAGTTGTCGAGAATATGAAGTTCCAGTATATGCAGCACATCTCATTTTCAACAATTGACTCTATTTCCCTAGGAGCGTTTGGCGGAGTGGTGTCAGGGTTAATGCCGTAAGAGTTACAGGGATGGTAATAAAGAATTCTTAGTTCTGCCTTGTGCCTTTGAATGTACGTTATTTTCGCATGAGTTGAGCAACTAGATAGTATGTGTCCTAGATGCTCGGGATGTGCATGACACGCTCTGCATTGGGAACGTCTTGGCTCAAAATATTGCGACGGTATGCTAAAGTAGAAATGACACCGTCATGACACGCCAAAATGAAACCGTCCGTGCTCGACTTCAATCCGGGTGATTTAAGGAAAGCAAACGTTAGCTCATACGACATAATGCCGTGCATCTTGTTGTCGAGGAGGTGTTCTCGAAAGTTTTTCTCCTGTGCTTTCTTGATCCGGGCCTTCAGATGCGAGGACTCGAGATTGATAATGTTTGATGAATTTTGCTCATCCCTGATATTGAAGTCAGGGCCAAGTGTTTCAGCAGCCTCCTTCGCTGCTTTATACAGAAACGCTCCTTTGCCCACTTCTTCGTGTTCCCTGACCATTTTAAGAAGAGCGTCATGTCCATTTGCGACTACATGTTCTGTACCCAGAATAATCCTGTTGTGAAGATTTTCAAGGTTAAGTATTCCGCGACCACCTTGACGGCGTGAGATGTAAAGTCGCGAAACAGACGACTTAAGGTGCATGCATTTCTTCATGTGAATAACTTTTCGTGACCCGATATCGAGGGATCTGAGCTTGTCTTTCGTCCATGAAACCACTCCAAATGAATAGAGTACTATCGAGACGGCAAGCATGTTCGTTGCAGATACTTTGTTTCTCGCCGACAGTTCGGAGGATTAAATCTGTCGGAAAAGATGTTTGTATTCACATCAGAGAGCATTCTTAATCGATGCGGCGTCCTGGATGCAGTTTTGTGGCACGCCCAGGGACGTACAGGTCTCTCCAACGTCAAGGTGTCGTATAGCGCTTCTATCGACGATATCAGGGTCTCCGGGGATGCCGTTAAGTTTTCTTCACTTCAAATTAACTTTGGCGCATTTTTCTAACCCAAACTCCATCCCAATCTCTTGAGTGTACTCTTTGACAATCTCTAGAGCTAGATTCAGTTACTCTTTATTTTTAGCATGGATCTTGAGATCATCCATGTAAAATACATGAGTGATCTTATGCTTCCGATTTCCAGTTTTGCCGTAGAAGTACCCTTGGGAATTGCGAAGTACGAGAGATAGTGGTAATAATGTGAGGCAAAAGAGGAGATGGCTCATGGTATCGCCCTGAAAGACACCTCTCTGAAGGTGACATTGTAGAAGAACGGGGGAGCCAGAGATGGAGGAGTTGAATGACTATGAGATAGAGTAGCAGATAACGAAGTTAAGAAGGTCAAAGCAGCAGGGCTGAACGGGGTAGAGAATAAAGTATACGCGATGGTGTTGGCGGAGAGGTTGCGGAAGGATGTCGAGGGGAAAGAAATATTGCCGGAGACGCAGGCGGGCTTTAGGTCTGGCAGGAGTACTATCGACAATATCTACGTTCTGCAGCACGTGGTGGATAGAGAATTAGCGAAGAAGGAGTCGAGAGTGTACGCGTTTTTTGTGGATCTCAAAGGCGCGTTTCCTTCGGTGGATAGGGGGAGTTTGTGGGAGGCGATGGAGGATAGGGTAGTGGAGAGAAGCCTGATCGAGAGGGTAAGGGAGATATATGGAGAGACCAAAGATAAGGTGAGAGGAGGGGAGGGGATTTCGGAGGGATTCTGGATGGATAGGGGGTCAAGGCAAGGGTGTCCGCTTAGCCCAACGCTTTTTGCGTTTTTAATTGCGGATATGGAAAGTGAGCTGGAGGCCGGGGTGGTAGGAGGAGTCAGGATAGGAGGGGTTAGAATTTGGTCACTAGTGTATGCAGATGACACAGTGTTGCTGGCAAGAAGCGAGGAGGCCTTAAAGGAGATGATGAAGAGGTTGAGAAGATACCTGGATAAGAACAGGTTAGAGATGAATGCGGAAAAGTCCAAGGTTATGGTGTTCAGAAAAGGAAGGGGAAGGGATAAGGGATAAGGGAGGAGAGTGGAAGGGAAAGGCGGTGCAGGAGGTGAAAGAGTCTGTGTACCTGGGCTTCTTGTTTCGGAGGAATGGAGGAGTGGATGCTCACATAAAAGAGAGAGTGAGGAGGGCAAATGTGGCGATGAGGCAGGTGTGGGGGTTGGGAAAGAAGTTATTCGCAGATGATTTTGGAAGGAGACTGAAATTGTTTGACTCACTAGTGATGAGTGTGCTATTGTATGGAGTAGAGGTATAGGGGTGGAAGGAAAGTGAAGAGGTAAATAGGACACAGGAGACGTATGTAAAGTGGACACTGGGGTTGGCAAGGAACACGCCTAATTATATTGTCAGGAGGGAGATGGAGAGAACGAGTGAAGGGATTCTACACGGAGAAACTTTGTACTGGAAAAGTTACTAAATTAGGTTACAATTGAAGGACAAAGACGATAATTTGTATATTTTAATACAGTGGTAGTAAGCTGTACTATTTTCATATGAAAGTTTCGTGTTGATAATACCATGTCTTAGTATTTTCTGTAGCAAAATCCTAGATAGGATAAAATAGTAGAGACATTATTAAATTGTATTAAAAGAATAGAAGTAATAAGTATCTAAAATAACATAAAAGACTAAGTTTGTAAGAGGAACTACTATTGTCTGTAGGAATATGAATTGTACCATGACACTTCCTATTTCTTGTATCATAGAGTAAGACAAATTCGGTAGATTGCTCTGGAATATTAGTAAGTTACTTAGTAAGCGAGCCTAGCGTTGGACCGAGCGCAGCCGAGTGTAAACGATGTGAAAAACAAACCACATATTAAGTGCAAAAAATTATTTAAAAATCTCGTTATTAGGATATTTGATTACGTTTTAAGATATGGTTCTTAGAATTTGAAAAATGCCATCTCTGTGAACAATCAATGAATGATTTAATGAAAATTAATTGAAGTGCTAGCATTTACTTCAGAAAGGCGATAAATTTCTGAATCGCATAATCTGGTTTAGCAGGATGGAATATCGCCGTGCTGCCGCGTCGGAGACCCGTGTTCGATTCCCACAAGCCTTATGTTAATCACATTTTTCTGTTTCAGCTTGTAATATAATATTCCTGTATGTATATAATAAATGTATAAACTACATTTATATAATCATATGTACTGTACAATTGCAATTTAAATAAATATAATCATGTCAAATAGTTCGATATCCTATACTCCCATAGTCAGCATGTACGTCGTATGCTTGTGTAAAAGAGTAAGTGTGTCGTGACCTTCAACGCGACGGAGCGCGTGTTGGGTTTATTTTTTTCGTCTGCTAATCCGACTGTACCAATTTTTACTAAGTCATTTACTAAATCAGTACGCCGGTCTCTCTCGACGTTACTACAGTTGTTTGCAAATACTTCAAACCTTTTTTGAAATAAATGTAATATTTTTAGATTTGATTCCAATTAATTTTGTAGTTCGGCATGTAGTTACCAGTTCCTACTCGAAGTAGTAAACATTACAAAAGTTGCGCTCTGTCCCTCCATTGCAAACTAGAAATAGTAAAATCTTGTCTGATTTTTAGCAAATAGTACAGCAAAAGGTTTCTCCGTGTAGCGGGGAATCGGGCGTGTAAATATGAGGAGAAATTTTTGGAAGAGGGGGGAAGTAAGCTGGTCAGGGAGTGTTGGTGAGAGAAGGAGAACAGGAGAGGGGGTGGGAAGATGGAGGTTGAAAGCGAAAGGTATTTTAGAACGAATGGACTGCAGTATGTTTAGGACAGATGTGAAGATCTTATACAGTGTGTTCAATCAAGTTATTAGCCTGTAATTCTCTGGGTTGGACAAGTTGCCTTTTTTCGGTAGGAGTATAGTGCGTCTTAACACCAGCCACTACGGAATGAGCGTTTCCGACTTTAAATATTTAGGTGAAAATGCGGGCCAGATGCTGGTGGGTTGAAGGGAACTATTTATGTGTTTTGTGTCTTCACTCAGTGCATGGTAGACTTCATAGACTTCTCTCCAAAATGACTTGATCTCCTCTGGTTGGGGGGGGGGGGGGAGTCGACAGTAACTGGAGGGTCTTGGAAGAATCCAGATGGGTTTGTGAGATGGTATTTTGTGAACAGTATCCTGCCTCATGATCAGCAGCTTTGACTTGTTAAGTGTGTGATGATGGATCTCCAGTTCGCGCGCGAAATATCAGGAGAATTCGTCTTTTGGTCTTATGATCAGCCCTTGGTTTTTTTTACGGTTTGCATCCGCCAAGGCTCTCGCTGCAGTATACACACTACAGTTGATAGTCTAGAGGTCGGACTCTTCGGAATAATCTCCACGAAGCTCGTCATCCAGTTCAGCCAGATCATTGGGCTTGAGCGAAACCTGGATGTTGATATTTCTCCTCGTCCTAAAGCATTGCCCTTCCTATATTGGATGCCTGCCCGCGGTCGGTCTCACTGACGCCTCTCTTTCTCTGTTGCCGGCTTGTGCCGGCTGCGGTTGAGTAGGCGCTCCGCTTATATAGTCCCTTTTTCGGAGTTCCTCGTCACGGTTTCGCAGACGTTGATGCGAAATATGCGAGAGTTCTGGGTGTTTCCCGCACTATAAGGCATGCAGTTACGCCATGTTATGTTCTCGTTAAGGGGCCATACTGGTCCATTGCATTGAATCTGTCTTGATTGGCTGCCCCAACTTTAGGGTGTTAGTCGGCATTGTTGTCCGACCCATTGTCGGGAGACCTGCGCGTTCAATTGTTTTGAACCGCACTTACTACAATTATGTTTGGTGTTATCATTGTTGTTCCCGCGAGCAGCTAGGGAAAAGGGTTCGTCCATCCTTCCCAGGTGCGAAATTCGGTCGGATTCCACAGCTTGATCATCGGCCCAAAGTCGGCCCTGCTTTGGTAACCGATCTACGGTAACCAGAGTTGGGCCGTCTAAGGTGTTTTCAAGCTGCCCATGGTCACACCGACGTTGGCAACTGACGTCGGCAGCTGGCGAAAAGCCAGCATTCGGTTAGCCACAAGTCACCTTGATGCACCCGACGGTCGGTCAAACCTTGGCCCGAGTATGAGCAGACCGTCGGATAAACTCGGGTTCGTTGTTTCAAAAAGACCGTGAAAGTACGGTCGGCCCGACTCTGGGCAAGAGATGGCCCGATCATCGGCATAACATTGGATTGTATAAGTCATCATGATGCACCCGACTCACTTGTAATATTTTTGTAATTATTCACGTAGAAAAAAAGTGATGAACCGTTTTATAATTTTCACATCGAGTTCGTCAACCTTTCTCAAAGTTCGCACATTATTTACGAAAATACATAAATATCCGATGAATTTTTCTCATATCCGAGACCTAGCTACTAGTTCGTGACTTTTTTACGGATACATTTTTTCCGTGTATATGTATTGCAGAATAATAATCTACCCTCATATGTATTTTCTTACTAGTCAAAAGATTTTTTTAAACTATGGATTTTTGACTAAAAGAAACTTTCACATGCGGTATGTCTTCCTTTTTTCAATAGAATAGCTACGCACTCAGAGAAATGTCCTCTTGTGACAAAAGGATGTTTCTTGATGTAAATGGAATTTCTTCTTAAATTTAAGGTTGAGAGGATTTTCATTTGTCTCAACAGGAATCCTTTTGCAGCAAAAATTTTCCTTACGCGACAATAACTTCACCTATTCTTGCAGCCAAATAATTATGTTTGTGTAAAACATATATTCACGTCGTTCAAAACAAAACAGGCAAGAGGACGATGCTTTTGTCTTAAGACAACTTTTTCTCTGAGTGCGGTGATTTATTTAATGTATATATGTCGTAGCCCAGTAGCCGACCCAGTCGGTTAGCCGACTAGCTGGCTAGTCGGCTAATAAACGCTGAGTAGCCGACTGTATACCTGCACCTGCTCACGTTGGCCGCTCGTCGCATGACCAGCGGCCAGTCGTCTATTGGACTAGAGCGTTTCAGCCCAGTAGACGACTATGCGAACGATTCATCACATATTTTAAGAATTTAGATTTATCATTTGTTTGCCATGCAATACTTTGTGTAAACAATAATAAAAAGAGTTCTCACTAGAAATTTTAACCCATTCATAATTTAATTTATATAGTGTTGGGACATGAAGTTTGTTAGTAAGAAGATCTTAAATAAAAATTCTCCGATTCTTAAAATGGGCAAGGAAAAGTAGAAAAGAATATTGCGTCTTTTTTTCAGTGCTTTTTTATTCAAGACCTGATAAAATTGTTAAATTTATACTGACAATTCTGTATAGTTCAAAATCGAACTTTAATTTTATTTTTGAGTAGACGAAGTTTAATTTCCTACATTAAAAATGAAGAAATCCCAGTCATTATTATATCATTAGTGTAGACTAATATTATATATTTTAATATTGGAATAATGTATCATATACTAATAATAATATAATATATTTAATAAATATTGATTCGAGTTGATGTTTAATAATATTCTAATAATCCATTTATAATCACCATCACTGCATGATTGGAAGTCAATCAGATCCACTTGGCCGCGCATGTTAAACCCATTCGATACTATGGGCTTAACAACGACGCCTTTCTTCGGAGGTGCTTTTTTGCGATTTCAAGTTTTGCAACAACTCACAAATAATTCGCAAGCTACCTTGGAAATTTTCCATTTATTTTTAATATAAAAAACATCTTATCTCTTCCTCCATGTCCAGTTTGAACATGTGCTTCCAATAATTTTTCGAAATAATCTTCAACTGCAATTACGTATATTAAAAGATCACTTTCATTTTTTCGTTTTAAAATTACGCGAAATTCACTCCCGATTTTGACAAGTTCATAAAGTTTGCAGTAGTGATAGTAAGACGAACTTTTTCGTGAATCCACTCCTTCAAAATCTCGTAACGTTTTAACTACATTTTGCAGTTGTGCTTTGTCCCACACAGATCGGTTGATATTTTGTTTATTGTAAAACTCTCGAAACTTCTCCTCAAATTCAACGCGATTGACGATACTTTCGTTCATTTTTAAACTTACACTTTCAAACAGATGATGCTCACTCAACTATAGAACACGTACTGTGATCTGAAGACGCTAATGGCATGCAACATCAACTCAAATTTGGAATTAGTAGGGTGGGAGAAATATATTCCATAGAGCATAAGAGACTGGACTTAGACTACTGGGCTGAAACGCTCTAGTCCAATAGACGACTGGCCGCTGGTCATGCGACGAGCGGCCAACGTGAGCAGGTGCAGGTATACAGTCGGCTACTCAGCGTTTATTACCGACTAGCCAGCTAGTCGGCTACTGGGCTATGACATATACATTCCTTTACTCTCTATTTCAGTCCTGATGAGGCCCTGATATAACATGGCGAAATGCGCATTGGCGCAGTAAATGCTCTACATTACTAAAAGTTTTTGTAGTATTATTTTTTCAATATTTCTGGACCTCAGGTAAAAAAAACAACGTTATATTAATATTCATTACTTGTTCCTAACTAAAAAGTCAAAGAAAAGCTGAAAATTGCAGAAAAATCTAATTTCGGGCATATGATAGGAAAAACTGTATCAAGATACATTATAGGGGACCAAATTCTGCAGAAAATTAACAAAAATGTTTTAGCTCTTATAGATCACGAGTTATGACCATGCAACTTTGACCCTTTCCATTCAGAAGTCCCTACATGTACTGGAAAATCTACAGCGACCGTATTTGAGCATTTCGGTGGCATATATGCATCTGTAATTCATTACAAATACACGTTTTTCATTTTTTGTTGAAAAATATATATTTTCTTCAACCATTGATTGAATAAAACTCTTCACAGTATCAATTTTTTACATATTTTATATATTTTCTTTGCGAAAATTACTTCCACAATATCTGTTTCCGAAAGTGAATGAAGAAAAAATCATCGCAGAGGAAACAATTATTGTTCATTGTTGATAACAAAAGAATATTTAGATCAATTAATTAAGTATTTATGCAATAAATGGAAAAATAATGAAATTATTTGACTAATTGATTGACTGCTTGACTGATTCAATGATTAATTGCTTGATTGACTGATAAATTACATAGTATCAGAAAATCGTAGAAACTTTAAAATTGTTTTGTAAAATGAACTCTTGGTAGAGTATATCAGGCGTTTTTTTAGTGCTTTTCCTAGTAGTACTTTAGAAATCATTATGAGAAATATTATAATAATGTGTGGAGTAAGCGAACAACACATGATTAATCCATTTTTTTCCACAAAATGACCCGTGCAGAAATCGCCATATATATTACCGATTACCGACTAGGGCCTGATCCGATGTGTACTATCTGGTCCCGATAGGAAGAATTCTGTGGCCCTGTCTCGTACCAGACCGGGCTATGTACTGTAAAGTCTTATAGCCGCTTCGCAGCGCCATCTTAAGCCATATGCGCTAGATGTAATATAACCAAAAACATAACCTTAACTTTCATTTTGCTTCGTGCTGTTGTGTTGCAAATGTGCTGGGAGTGTTCGACCGTATAATATATTCGTAACACATTAATAATAAATGCCAAAATTAAGAAGCACACCGCGAGTTCGCAAACATCGTGCTATCAGCAAAATTCCGTATTTACGTGATGAAAACGAAATCAAAGAAGGTAAGTCTTTTATGGTATTAACTTTTTTATGGTATTATTAAATTTTATGGTATATTTGATTGTATTGTACTGGATCCAAGTTCTAACCTGAACATTCGATTTCCTCATTTTAGTCAAAAAAAATTATTATTTGATATTTTTTCGCTCGTTAGCGCTTTTTTGTAAAACAAATAGTTGCAATTTTGAGGTTATATTTCGAATTCTACGTTTAACGTTATGGAATGCAAAAGACTGGGACGGTAATCGGAAGCAGAAGTCAAAGTAACCATTTTTCATTATTTTTAAGGTGTATTCAACATAAAAGCTCAATTCTATTAATTTGGCTTTTTATTTAATATTGTGTTATAATTATTTTAAAGGATTTTAATTCCTAATAAAAAAGTCAATGTAGCTAGACTCGGGTAATTAATAGGGGCCAGACCGGGGGCAGATCGGGCCACTAGACATGGCTCCACTGTGGCTACGTGTTTCATGATGAGCCTGGCCCTGACTCGATTTCCACATCAGAGCCCGATATGAACGAGTCTGGGCCCGGTCGGGGCCACGGCGAAATTTCTGCACGGGGAGTTATGCATAGTTTTAGGATTTTCAGGACTCGAGGAATATGATTATTGACCCTTGGTTTACAAAAAATTCTATTTCATTAAAATTGCACTTTAAAAATGTTGTAACCTCCAAAATATATAAATGAAAATCCGTGTATTTTTTACTAAAGTATTCAATATGCCATAAAAACTACATTAATCCAAGCTATAATAGATTCAATAATTCAAATATTGGATAGGTACCCAGCTAAATGATTTCCTCTATATGATCCTATTCGAATTTTTCATCTATCTTTGGTGTTTTTGAAATACAGTCATAGTCTAACTATAATGAGAAATCATCTCGAATGGATTCCTCATTTTTTATTCGCTTACTCCTCATAATATAATAAAATAATAATAATACGCGCATCTCGCGCTCCCGTGCCGCGGCCTCGGGTCTGGTCGGCACATGAAAAGTAATAGTCGTACATACAATAGTACAATAGTACGCACGTGTGTCGTACACTATTTTTTGCAACAACCAACCAAAAAAGTTACATTATAATTAAATTACAATTAGGAAAAAAATAATACAAACTGAATCATCATTTTTGTTTATAAGAAAGTTCTATGAATGGCGCTCGTTGGAAGCACTGAACGCCTGGTCCCAAATCTATTAAAAAGTTATAGGTTATGTTGCATTCAGTTTACATTATATAAACCAACTAAGTAAGTAAAATATACAGGGTGATCCTGAACTCATCATATTCCTTGTACATACAAATTCCTTGTACAAAACTGAACAAAAAACTTTTGCGACAAAATGTTGTACGATCTACAGTTTTTAAACTATTGAGAGTTATTCGTTATTATAAATAATCGCTATTCCCGCGCGTACATAAGCATCTTGCGCGAACTCTAGAACGTGATGCACTTCAAGTCAGTAATTCTAATATTTCGCCAGAGACAAACAATTTCGAAGCAACGTGAAGTTCTCAAAACATATCACCCTCACTTGTTCAGTAATTTCCTTGATTTAAATTCTAGAGTTCGCGCAAGATGCCATGTATGCGGGGAAATAGCGAGCTCCCATTGGTTCTTTACAACTCTCAATAGTTTAAAAACTGTTGATCGTACATCATTTTGTCACAGTTTTTTTTTGTTCAGTTTTGTACAAGGAATGTGTACGTACAAGGAATATGATGAGTTAAGGATCACCCTGTATAGTAAATTAGTGTAATAAACCATGTAATTTAACTCAGGTAAATTATTTACTTAACTCTGGTTGTGATTGAACTCAGAAATTCGCAAAGAATGTGTAAAATTTTCACCCGTGCATAATGTACCTACCTGATTTTACTACTTCATAGACATGTTTATGAGAATATTTAATTGTTTTAAACACATATAAGTTTTTAAGGCTTTGAAGAATAAGGGGAAATTGACAATGCAGGAGCTTCTCAAAGTTGACCTGTGTACTCGATGCGCCGTATTTCGGTTTTTTTCGCCATCAAACGATGACAGTTCTTCACCAGATTTTTGCACAATAACCGCAAAACATGCAATCGACGCAGAAATGAAGACACATTTACATGCAGTTTACAGCTTTTTCAAACCATTTTTCGTCTCCGAGATATTCACGCTCAAAGTGACAGGACTACATGAAAAAATCAGAGTAGGGTGACATGAGCAGTGAATGAACACCCCCCAGTGAATGAACATTGCTATGAAAAGTCCAAATATTAAGACTAGGCGCGCTCTGTCGATAATTTTGAGGTATGCAACAGCTAGAATAGGATCTCCTACAGGGCAGTGCAAACTTTGTTTGGAATTCTTTAACCTGCTTCATTGAAAAATTCTTCATCTTCAGTCAGTACATAAGTGGGAGCCTTCAAACTCAAGGTACTTAGACCTTGGTGTAGTTATGTGAGTTTTGTAAGATCACCTGATGTTTATTTCACTTGTTCTTTATGTAATTTCAATAATTAGATGTTCCTTTACCTAAAAATGCAGTTACAATGCCAAAAATTTGCCGAATTTCTAGGAACACAGGTGTTCATTTACTGGGTCGCAGAAAGCCGCGTATTCCAGTGAATGAACGGTCACACTATTTAGATTTCTTTTGATAACTTATAGTAAAATACCTAGTAGGTATAGGTACTTAGATTCGACTTAAATTATATCAATGAAGATGGAAACTTGGAGTTTATGAGTAGAGAATCTAAGAGAACTAATAATAGGTTGTGTCCATTCACTGGAAAACAACCTCGTTCATTCACTGGAAAACTCCGTTCATTCACTGGGCGTTCCCTCAATTTTTACTTCAACGTATTTCTACGATTTGCTACCAGTTTTTTCTCTCAAGTAGAAGTTGAAATGTGTTCTAGAACAGATGAGCTTTGTAATGGAGTAACCAAACTTGAGTTTCAGGCCATAGGAGACCAGGAATCGGTTTGTATAAGTCAGATGTTGGTTTCCCAGCTACTAAGTGTTCATTCACTGGTCATGTCACCCTAGAGGAAAAAGGAGAGGATAAGGTCGTTCGCGCGTATTTGTGCATAGGAATGTAAGCCATGAAACGTTTCATTGAATTGGGCCAATTGTAGTCATATTGGATGGTACTTCTAACACAAAAAGTTAATTAATTTCGACGAACATTTATAAAGAAAAATGTTCACCCGTTATGTTTTTGATAGTCTTTTTTATCATTTTTCAGGCGGTCATAACTGTTTTTGAACAAAATTAAAATTTCACATTCATTTTTGAAGATCAAAAATAAATTTGACTTTTTTCAAATTTCGAAACTTTTTTTTTCTAGAAAGTAGTTAAAAAATAAAGCTGAATTTTTTTCTGTGAGGCCCCTAATTTTAAGAGTGGCAAATTAGTTCGTCTTAAAGTAATCAAACGATAAACAACCAGATGCCACGATGGCACAGTGGGCTGGGTGACCCGATTTCGTAGCCAAAAGTCAAACGAATAGATTAGACATGGTAAAACTTCCCTTTTTTAGTACACTTTTAATATTGAAATTATACTATATATTGATGACAAATGATTCATTTTTAATAAACAGGGCTGTATAACCATGATCTTAGGCCCCGATAGATGCTATTAATTTTACTTTTAAATTAATATTATTATACCATTAAGCCATTTCCCTTTCGGGGTAGGCGT
>CAKNYM010047979.1:109370-128008 GCA_932195095.1 Andricus curvator
TCACCCCAAGTGAAGAGCCTCACAAAATTGTTATGTATGGTTCTCCAAATATGATGTGGAAATTTCACTATAATCAGTCATAATGTATGTCGTAGCATACAATAAATAAAAATTCCACTTCCTTAATTTTCAGGGGCGTACTGTAACATTACTGGACCCTGTAAATGTCTTTTTTTTTAAATTTAAACTTTTTTTTTTATTTTGTCAACGAAACTGCGAAGAATATCTCAATGAATAAATTAAGTTAGAAAATGATTTTTTGGAGTGCTTTCTGCGTGATTCCCTTTGCCTCTCACATATTATCTCGCATTTGGTTAGAAAATGATTTTTTTGGGTGCTTTCTGCGTCGTTCCCCTTGCCTCTCACATATAATATCGCATTTGTGTTTATTCTTTTCGTTTTGTTCTGGCTGAATTCTTGAAGTTGCAATTAGTTGTCGTCTTTGCGTGAATCTTTTTCTTTCTGTTCGATTTTTTAGCGATAATATCAACATTTGTTTTCTTTGCGGGCCTCTTTCGTTGTTTCTTTTTTTTGCCATTCGAGAAGATGTCGTATGTGAGAGGCAAGGGGAATCACGCAGAAAGCACAAAAAAATCATTTTCTAGCCGAATGCGAAATTAAATGTGAGAGGCAAGGGAACTCACACAGAAAGTACCCGGAAAAAATCTGCCCGCTTCGCGGGCACATTCTCGTCGCGCGCTTCGCTCCCACACTCAGAAAAAAGTTTGGTTGATTCAACAAAAATTTGGTTGGATCAAACAAATAAATACATTGCTATATGGTCAATCAAATGTTTGGTTGATTTAACCAAATTTTTTGGTTAATAATGTTTGGTTGATTTTAATAAATATTTTGGTTGATTGTAATAAATATTTTGGTTAATTCAACTAAATTTTTTTGTTAATTGAACAAATATTTTGGTTGTTTCGTTCAATCAAAATGTATCTAGATCTTGACTTTTAAACAATTGTATTCTAGGACAAAAGCTTTTGATAAGCATCACTTGCAGCATTAGAAGTCGTCCGAACATTCACCCAATTTGACAGAAAGGCTTTTTCCATACGCGTTTGTGTGGGGTTCTTTCATAACTTATGAATTTTGAGGTTGGATTGCCTGCACCGGTGTGAACAGTGCGAACTAAAGGTTGCACTTAGGTTCAAAATGTGCTGCATACTTTTTCAGAATCGAGTTTCTTAAAAACGTGGACATTGTTAGTGTCCGTTTGTTCGTATTTTTTCATTAATTCGCGACACGACGGCGATGTACGATGAGAAACTTTTCGACACGCAAACTGTTCACCGGCGTGGGCTGACATTATCTGTTTCGATATGTTTAGTGCAGTTAATGAAAGTATTTGGTAGAATCAACCAAATTATTCCGTTAATTCAACCAAATCATTTTCTAATAATTAATATATTCCGCTCAACACATTTATTTGCTTGAATCAAATAAACATGCTCAAATAAATAATTACTTTGAACAGACCAAATTATTTCGTTGTGTTTTTTAAAAATAACCAAAGGTTTATTTGCGCTGACCAAATTTTTCCGTTTCAACAAACAAATTAGGTTGAACAAACTGTTTTGTTGAATCAACTCAATCTTTTCTCTAAGTGCAAGTTTCAGGGCGCCTAGGGCGCGCACCTGTTAAATCTCGCGCTTCGGGCTCGATGGGACACATTTGCCTGACGCTTCAAACTCGGTTCCTCTGGGTTTTCGCACTTCGTGTGCTCGCTATTACGCGCTTCGCGGGCTAATACTCTCTTAGTAAGCTTCATCGTTATGACCTGCTTTTTCTTTAATTATGTACGTTTTCCAAAAAGAAGAGCCAATTTACTTAAGGTTCTATCGACCTTAAGGAACACATTCTCATCAAGACACTCGCGCTTCGCGATTGATATTTGGTTTGAAAATCATGTAAACCTCGCGCTCCACGCTCGTTTCTGTAAATAAGCAAAGTTTTCATGAGAATGTGCCCACTTATCGGGCTGATTTTTTCACTGTTAATGTTATTTTTTACGAATAATACAAAAACTACACATCCTATCAAAAAGTGACCAATAACAAATTTGTAGATCTTTTTTGAGCGCACAAATTTTGTTCAATTATCATTTGTCGCATCTTGCATAGTCGCATCTTGCAAAGTCGTTATGATAATCTTGTAGGGCGTGCAAAAAGAAACACTTTTCTATTCGCGACTTTTTTTCGTACCGTGCGTTGTTTGGCTGAAAATGTTAATTCTCGTTTCTTCTTTTGGATTTTGAAAATTCTATAACTATGACAATTTTCCTTTTATCGAAAAAAGTCATTAGGATAAATTATTCGAATTTCCATGTGCTACAAAGAGCCGTAAATAAAAATTTCAAATTTCGAAAAAAAAAATGCTTACAAAAATTTTGAAAAATTCTCTTACTTTTCGAAATTTTGTCCAAAATAGCTGGCTGACGAACTCGTCCTTTCTTTTTACACTATTATGAAGTCTGCCAAGGGGCAATCCAATCGGATAATTTCTTCGAATGTTATCGTGTCTACAGACTACAACGACAACGACGACAACGACGACAACACCAGACAGACACCGACGTAAAAACTATTTTTTCTGACTCAGGGGGCCGCAAAACGTCGACGATGGACGGAATCTGCGAAAGTTATTTTTCGCATAAAACCAATACCTTCTCAGGATGAGAATGTAAAAAATCATTTCCAAACTTATTATTTTTATTATTATACCATTAAGCCATTTCCCTTTCGGGGTAGGCGTGACTTGCTAGGTGTGGAAGGGAGTAATGTGGGGTAGGGGGTATAGATTTTTGAGATTGATCTAGAATTCTCGTGTCATTTATTTAAATGACACGTTTGTTCCGCAACACTGCTCCGACCCAGGTTGCTGATCAATCTCTGTAGCGATCACCCCCAAGTGAAGAGCCTCACAAAATTGTTATGTGTGGTTCCCCACTTGGGCCCATTAGTATCCAAGGTCTTTGTTTCAGGCGTCATTCACTCTATTGTCACTCTGTTTACAAACTATATGTCGCCACACTTTTTTGTCCTGGCATACTACTCTAGCTTCCTTCACGTCCATACATTTTTTCATGCAAGGTCTCGCGTTTCTATGGCTGCTTATGTCTCTTCGGATTAATGTCTCATTCACAGATTCTAACCATTCTTTCGGCGGTCTACCTCTGAGCATTGTGCCGATTACTTTACCTTTATACACTTGTTTGGTCAGTCGTTCATCTTTCATTCTTTCAAGATGTCCGAACCATCTTAACTGATTACGAAATTTTCATTGATTTCACGCTACTACAAACATTATAACTGTTTGTAGGAGCATGGTCAAACAGTAGAGCGGATTGAAAATGATCAAATTGGTCGAATCGTTTGAGCTGAGCGAAAAAAATTTGTGGGTTGACATCCGAAAAAAGGAAAAAAAAAATTTTATATCGGTTAATATCTTCTGTTCTCTTTTTTGATTGGAAAATTTCAAAAATTTCCCTATTGCTTCGAAAATTATGAATAATTTATTTTTATTCATTATATTTTATTTATAATTTTTTATTATTATTCACTAGCAAAAACTGTACATAGAAAAAATTCGCCATAATTTTCGGAACAATAGGGAAATTTTTTGGAATTTTCCAAAATTTGAATTTTCAAATAAAAAAGAGAACCCACAATCCTTTTTTGCTCAGCTCAAACGATTCGACTAATTTAATCATTCTCACTCCGCCCTATCATACAGCCCTTGTTATCAAAAATTACTGATTTGTCATCAATATGTCCCATGTGGAAATCGGCCCAACTTAGCCCAACTTATAATTGGGCGCCAATTGGGCCCCAACTGGTTAGCCCAGATAACAAAAAGTGAAATTAATTTACAGATTATTTTAATTATATGAGTAAGTGGATGCAATCCCACCCGAATCCTGAAAGTTTTCCAATTATTCCGACTTTTTAATTATCAAAACTTATGTTAATAAAGCCGATCAGTGTTTGATTTCTTGATTGGGCTTACATTGGGCATACCCATAGAACGCCCATATTGGACGTTATGCATTAAATAACAGATAATGTTTATTATACGATTACATGGATGCAATCCCATCCAAATCCTGAAACTTTTACATTTATTGCGACTGTTTAATTATCAAAACTTATGTTAATAAAGCCGATCAGTGTTTGATTTCTTGATTGGGCTTACATTGGGCATACCCATAGAACGCCCATAGTGGACGTTATGCATTAAATAACAGATAATGTTTATTATACGATTACATGGATGCAATCCCATCCAAATCCTGAAACTTTTACATTTATTGCGACTTTTTAATTATCAAAACTTATGTTGATAAAGCCGATCAGTGTTTGATTTCTTGCTTGGGCTTACATTGGGCATACCCATAGAACACTCATAGTGGACTTTCTAAATTAATTAACAGATTATTTTAATTATATGAGTAAGTGTATTCAAATCCATCAAAATACTGAAGCTTTTACAATTATTCAGAAGTTTTAATTATCAAAACTTATGTTGATAAAGCCGATCAGTGCTTATTTATTTTTAATTGGGCTTAAATTGGGCTTACCCATAGAACGCCCATAATGAGCATTATCGGAGCAAACCTGCCTGGGCCCAAAAAGTAACCCCAGTTATATCGATAGAGGGCAGTAGAGAGATGAAATGTCAGCTGTGGTCTGCTGCTACTTACATCGCTAAATTTATTTTAAACTGCATCCGTTTAGAAGTAAATATGAATCGGGATAATTCTGATGAAAAACGCCGTGCGAATAATAAATTACGCATACGGGTTAAAAAATATTGAGCGATTCAAGCAGAATCCAGCACCCATATTTCATTCATATGAATGAAAATAATTCTTACATTATAACCTTACATAGTGAATGAATCATTTACGAATATACCTTGTTTATTATATTTTGGTTGGAAATGTTGAAGTATATTAATTTGCTGAAAATTTTTTTTCTCTCATTCTTAAAAAGAACTTCTGACCATTAAATTTTGTTTATACACTAAAATTTCTCTATCAACATTACGGTGAGTTTATAATATATTTTACATATTATATTTTTCATATACTTAAAATAATGAAACTTTTCGAATTAGATATAAGCTCTAAATTAAAATCGAAATTTCTTGAAAGCGACGAAGAGATCAGCAGAGTACAGTAACATTTTCAAGTAAAACAACAGTGAATAAACATTTGTTTTAAACTTAGCATTTTGTAATTTTAAAAACCCCGCCTGTTTTAGTTAATGTGTGCGGCTGCGCGACCCGCAACGCCACAGACGGGCTCTGCCGTCTGCACTAAAGCAGTCGCGCACGCCATTTTTTCTTGCAGTCGAGTCCGTTCAAGCTTCCGTAAAATCAGACTATTTTCACAAAGTTCTTTCGTTTTTTATAGTAAAAATAAACAAAATAAGTCATTGCCTTGTGTTCTTTCTCATTCTCAGTTGAGAATTTGTACTAAACCAAAAATGCAGAAAACACCACGTCAGATGCTTTTAGGACTGAGCTGACTGTTGGATGAGACTGGGATGGAGGTCAAAAGGAATAACAGGATGCTAAACGCTCTTAAATCATAAAAAAGTGTCAAATTAAAAAAAAATAATAACAAATATTTATCATTTATTATACTTTCAACTTTATGAATCTAATAATTGTACCATTTTTTATTAATTGGGCATAAAGTGGGCTGCCCAACTAAGGCCCAGCTATTTACCTCAATCTGGGCATTCGTTGGGCTGACCGTTACAACCCAGACAGTAGCCCAGTTGGGCAGTAATTGGGCTGCCCAATTGGGGCCCAACTATTAATTGGGCAATCTGGTTGGGGCCCAATCTGGCCCCAATTAACTTTTCCACATGGGGTAGTATAATATTAATATTAAATAGTTTGCATGTAGGGTAATAACGAACCGCCATGCTGACCAAGCAAATCCTGAACCCACGTACCTTAATTAATTATTACAAAATTAATTTTCCCTCAAAAGTAGCATGATCGCGGAATGAAAAAAAAACTAAATCACGTGATGGGCGGCATCAAGCACTCAACCGGGCGCAAAGGGGGTTAGTTTCGTCATTGAACTTGCGTCATGACGGATATGACATTTTTTTAAATTTTGGTCTGAATCCCCACAACGCGAATAAATATGTGTGCTTTAAAAATTCTTGAACCCGGTATCATGTTGACCAAGTTTTATCGCGCGCGAGATCGCGCGCCTTTGCACAGTGGGGAAAAAATGACTTTTTCGGTTCAAAAAAACGTACAGCCTACAAATATTGACCGATTTGGACCAAACAAATTTGAAAAAAATGCTGATGAGATTTCTAAGAGAGCTGTAGAGCCTGATTTTTAAATTAAGCTTTCAATTTTTTTTATAAATAAACAAATATGACGAAAAAAACGGCCAGATCAACAGGGGTTGGGCACCGATTAAGGACAGGCACACATATATTTCCAATAAGTGCTTAATGCCACCAATCACGTGATTTAGTTTTTTTTTAATTTCGCGATGATGCTAATTTTGAGATAAAATTAATTTTTCAATCATTTTATTAATTAAGGTACGCCTGTTCAGGTTTTGATTGGCCAGACTGGCCGGTTCGTTATTACCCTACATGCAAACTACCATTCCTAATTTTTTTATCAATATCCGCGATGACGCAAGGTCCAGTGTCGCTGGCTGTTAGACTATTATCGTTCGATTACTCGAAGACGAATTAATTTGCCATTCTGAAAATGAGGGGCCTTATAGGAAAAGAGCTCAGCTTTCTTTCTAAACTATTTTCAAATTAAAAAAAAGTGTCGGAATTTCACAAAAATTAAATTTATTTTTGATTTTTAAAAATTAATGTGAAATTTTAATTTTTTCCAAAAACAGTTATGGCAGCTTGTCTGCAGAAAGTCCATAGGAACGAAAGAGATAGCTAATTCTGATCGTTCTCTATCACTTTCACGCTTGTGGACTTGACCAATGGGTTTGACAAATGAGGTAACTGCTGACAACTGCAAGCAAATACGTGATTGATCAAACTCCATTCGAATTCACCAATAACCTACTATCCATCACTTTTTTAACCTTGCGATTTGTTTTACTTAGCAAGTACGACATTAGAAATCAAACTTACGTACAACACTGAAAAACATTGTTTTCCAGCTTTAAAAAAATCTTCAGATTTTCATTAAATTTCTTTAACTTCTTCAAAAATCTGCATGCGACTCAGTTTTTCCTCAAATTTGAAGAACAATCCTCCAACCTAGCAGCATTGTCACGGACGCGCTTTTTCATGTCAACACTCAGGACCGCGTATTAGTCTCTGAAATATAGTCGCGATGTAAAAAACTTCTGATACGGTACTAACTATCCGAGCGTATTGGGCGCATGGGATGCTCAGGTGGGGGGGGGGGGGGCAGAAGAAGTCAAGCGTGTAGCCGGCTGTAGATCGGGCTGCACGGAAATGTATGATTCAAACAACATTACTTAATAATAATTATTTTATTTTGAGAATTTATTTACATTTTATACATACCAAATATTTTATGAGCAAGTATACTAGTATAGGTTATAACCATGTTAAGCTTGAATGAAAGCGTTCATTTTACAAACAATTTGCATGCTTTTACGATGCACTCCATCTCATGATACTAAGTAAATTATCAATCAATCATTCAATCAATTAATAAATTATTTAATTAGTTTTTTCATGTATTGCATAATTACGTAATTAATTTGTTTAAATATTTTTTTATTATCAACAATTAACAATAATTGTTTCCTCTGCGATAATAAGTTCATCAATTTTTGCCATTTCTAACATGAAATAATACAATGTTGTAAAATTAATCCCATTAACAAAATTTTTTATAATTAATCAATAAGCAATGTGAAAACAGTTCCCATGCAGAAATCGCCAAGTTTCTTCCCGGTTCCAGACTTCGGCCAGGTTGGGGACTCCTAGCCTGGGTCTAGCTTGAATTTTGCAATGGCTCAAGCTTGGGCCCAGCTAGTGTCAAAGTTCCTAAAATTGATGAGAGATGGCGTAGTTATATTCTCTTTGTTTACTTAATACTTTCAAGTTTCAAGTTAAAACTTTGCAAAGTGGCAAATGATAAAAAAAATGTGGTGACTGATAATATTCGATAAAGAAAATATAAGTCATCATTGAAATTAAATTTCTAAAAATGCCTAAAATAAAAAGCCCTCTAAAAGTCCGGAGGCATCGAGCAATCGGCAGTATCCCATATTTACGCGGTGAAAGTGCAAGTAAGTACAGTTGAAGCTATCAATAAGGCCGCTACGAATAAGACCGCTTCCCCTGATCCTTGCTCGAGATCATCGAGACGCTTCCCCCACTGTCACGCTAACTTCAAAATTCTAGTCAGCCGCTACGAAGAGTGCCGTCGTAGAAATCGCAATTTTTATGGTTCTTAGGAGGTTTTTTTTATATTATGAATCTTATCTAATGGGCCCAAGTGCGGAACCATACATAACAATTTTGTGAGGCTCTTCACTTGGGGTGATCGCTAGAGAGATTGATCAGCAACCTGGGTCGGAGCAGTGTTGCGGAATAAACGTGTCATTTGAATAAATGACACGAGAATTCCAGATCAATCTAAAACATATATACCTAACACCTATATACCTATCTACCCTACACCTATATACCTATCTAATTTATACCTATATACTCTATACCAATACACCCATATACCCAGTACCATTTTCCAACCGAGCAAGTCACGCCTACCCCGAAAGGGAAATGGCTTAATGGTATAATAATAATAATAATAATAATAATAATAATAATATCGAAAAATAGTATAAGATATGAAAATATCACAATTAATATTCGATATATTTGGATAATATAAAAAAACTCTCCTAAAAACGATAAAAATTGCGATTTCTACGGCGGCACTATTGGTAGCGGCTGACTGGAATTTCGAAGTAAGCGTGAAAGTGGGGGAAGCGTCTCGGCGAGCTCGAGCAAGGATGAGGGGAAGCGGCCTTATTCTTAGCGGCCTTATTGATAGCTTCGACTGTACTTATATTAATTATAAATAATATTTTCACATCAAGGGGTCATTCTACTATCTCACTTTTGAAAAATCGATTTTTTTCACATTTTTCGACAGGTTATATATTCAGAAATATCTTATCAAAATTTCACACAGAAATTCGGAGTCTTTTTATACTTTTGAGAGCTTGGAGCAAAAGCGCGTAGAGAGCTGAGTGCTTGTAATCATCGTAGCGTTGTTTCATTTTGTGCAGTTTCGTTTAGTGAAAATGTTAGATATAAAGTGAAAGAAATTATCAAATCAGGAGGATTCATTTAAACAAGAAGAAGGAATATTATATGGAGCAGGGATCGCTGATTGAGTGTAAGTAACTTTTTCTTACAATTTTTATGTTTCGAAAACTTTAAACGCGTTTTTCTCGAAACAACGTTTTTGCGCTCTGCGCGCACGATTTCTCAAAAAGTTTTCAAACGATTACTTTCAAATTTTCTACGTTTATTCTGAACATAAATATCTACAGAGTGACGAAGCTGTTTTCGAAATTTTTAATTTTATCATAGTTAAATTAACAAAAAACGAGCAAAGAACACGATTTTTGGAAATTTTTTGTTTAAACTATGGTCATACTAATAAAGAAAATTTCTGATTTATTTGTTGCAGATGATGCTGACTGGAGATATCGTGTGCGCAGTGGACATGCCTTTTTTTTAGACACATTGTTTATTGTTAAATAATTCCTAAACTAAATAATAATTTTATGTGAAAAGATTGTTTTTGTAAACTTTGAGACAGCATAAATAAAGGCTGAAAATTTTATTTAATTATATAAAGCAGTTGTTGAGAAAAAAATTCTTGAAAATCACCTTTTTTTTGCCGAGATAGTAGAATGACCCCTTAAGAATGCACGTGACTTCTAACCTCAAACTGAGAAAACTTTTTCTTCGAATTTCAAATTGTAAATATGTTGTTAATTTATGTAATGATGTTTGAAACTTTAAATTATGAAACAAATATGACGGACGTAACTTAAAAAATTATTGTATACAGATGATGATGATGCAGATGATGAGGAAGAATCAGAACCTGGCGAGATAATCAGTGAAATACCACAATTTGCTCATTTGAGTCACAATTTGAATAACTAATAAATAAGTTAATTCACTCATCAACTTTAAATTTAAATAAGCAACATTTCTGCTTAATTTCGACTTTTAATTAAGAAAATAGAAAATGGTTAGGAATCGATAATATACTAGGGCCAAGCCTGGGCCAAGCTGGGCGATCAAGCCTGGCATTATAACCGGGCCCTGGCCAGATTTGGCGTTTCATTCGAGTTTGGCCCAGGCTAGATCACCAGGTCAGGGCCTAGTTTTGCCAAGCCTGGGCCCTCTTTGGGCCATGGCCATATTTCTGCACGGGTTTATTTATCATTTTTTCGTCATTCACTTTCGAAAACAGATATTTTAAGAGTAATTTTCGTTGAAAATATATCAAATATGTTCAAAATTATAGTGTGAGAGTATTATTTAAAAAATGGTTGAAAATTGAATTGTTTTTGTCGCAAAATGAAAAAAAATGTATTTGTCATGAATTACAGATGCACACCGTCCACCAAAATGCTCAAATACGGCCGCAGTACATATTTCAGTACATACAGAGCCTTCGGAATTAATACAGGGTCAAAGTTGCATGGTCATAACTCGTGACCTATAAGAGCTAAAACCTTTTTACTTCTTTTATTTTACGCAAAATTTAGTTCTCTATAATTTATCCTGTTACAGTTTTTTCCTTGGATATGCATGCACGAAACGAGCTATTTGAATTTGTTAAAGAGTCATAACTCTTGACCTATGCGGGTTGGAAGATTATTCTTTGTTGATTTACGCAGAATTTCATGCACTACAACTTTATCTGTGGCGTCATTAAGTGGCTTCCTAGGGCTTGATTTTTAGCTCAAATGACAAATGACAGCTTTTCTCCTACAAGGATGAATTCTTTGATGTAATATTTTAACCACATAATCTAAAGGGTTAAATACAAGCCTGCTTAGAGCCCTTTTTTCGAAAAATGGTGTTTTTTTTTAATTAATTAAATATATGCATTATACATGGACTAAAAATGAAGCCCTAGGAAGAACCTTAACGTAGCTTTACCCACAAACGAAGTACACTCGAACTTCAATTTGTGAACATCAACTGTACAAAGTTCGAGTATATTTTGAAACAAGTGAACACGAGTAATTTGTAAGTTACGACGCTTATAATGCAATTAAAATTTCGCACGCAACGGGGGTGGGGGGGGGGGTGAGCACATAAACCTAAGCACGCAAGTCGATTATCTTAAGCACTGCACTATTACATGAGTTGCGATCTGTAAAATAATTCCGAAATGCATTTGTAACTGAGGTGGCGACCTCGGCAGCGACTTCTGAATACGCGTCCATGCCATCGCGCGCACACGACAAAGGCTCTCGCATTTACCTCATATCCATTCAAGTCAGCTGAAACAGGCGCGGAACAAAAACACGTCATGCTCCAATAAACTCTCAACTTTACGCGATCTGTGAATAAGTTGTGCCATCCAAAATTGTGTTATTTATTATAAAACCCCTTCATTGTCAAGTGAGAATATGGAGTAATGTGACGACTGTCACAGAAATGTCAAAAATAAATGTTTTTAGGTGATGCAATCCATCCATTGCCGATTGCCCCATGAATTCATCCAGTGGCCCGCGCGGATAGGTTGCGTTGTTACGACTTTGCGGACGAGCTAAGCAAGCCAACCGGATCAGTAGCATGTAACGATCCTTCTGTAATGTCCACTGCATCAGTATTGTGATCTCGGTTCAGTGGATTTTACCAATCTTACAGTATTTAAAAGTAGGTAATAGAGGTTTATTTTACTTAAGGATGACGGTTAAATTCACCTCAACTTCATTGTGATATTTACGAAATACTAAGTGATTTTGACATTGTCACCCCCTCATTAAGAGCAGTTTTTACTGTTACGGTTACAAGAACCACTTTACATTTCTTGATAAGTAAATATTACATTTCTTTTTTCTGCGTGTAGTTTAATTTTGCTGTTGGACATTTTGCTCTAAAATGAAATGGGAAGGGTCACTCTATATAAACACGATTTGCGGATCTTGTTTCAAAAATATTTCCGGAACGCATAGTAGTCATTTCTAGAAAATTTTGAATTTTCATCAGGAACCTTCAATAAGGCGTTTGAGCAAAAAAAACGCGCTTTACCAACTTAATATGTGACCGTCCGCGAAGAAAGGGACCTAATGCGGAAAAAATTGATTTTTAGTTTTTTACATACATCTATAGTTTCTCATTTGCTCTTTCATAATGAAAAATGATATTCCCATATCGGAAAAACTTGAATTGTTATTCAATTGCAAAGTGAGGCCCTCTTATGAAGTTCCTGTGTTGGACCGCCTCTTCAATCGCTCCTCCTGTAAAATGAAGCTACCGCACATTGGGTCCCTTTCTCCGTGGGCGGTCACATATGATGAAAAAGTACCAGATGCCTGGACTATTAAACATTTAACAAAAGTTTTTAAAAATATAGTGAATTCATAAAAAATTGTGAATTGCACTGCACAAAACTCAAAATGTAAAAATAGAGTCAACAAAGTAGAGTACTCTTATTCATTTTTCCTCAGAAGTTTGAATGCAATTAACCACAATCTTGCAAACTTTCAGATAAATAGTGACAACAGAATGACAATTTAATACTTTTTAAGATTAAGTGAATTGATAATAATTTGCATGCAGGGTATAAAAAATATTGCAAAATTTACTATCATTATGTAAAATTTGTTGCGGCATGATCCTCCCATAAAAACCAGCATTTGCTCTGATGATTACTTTCTTTCGCATTCTCTATTTTTACATTCTCATCATAATGAGAAGGTATTAGTTTTTTGTGAAAAATTGACTATCGCGGATTTCTTTAAATCTCCACGATTCGCGACCCCCTGAATCCGAGAAAACCGCTTTTACGACGGTGTCTGTCGTCGTCGTCGTTGTTGTTGCCCAGGGGGAAATTTACCACCGGCGCGGTACCGCGCCAGTACCTCCAGTCGGAGTGCGGTACTGGCTCGGTACTGGTGGAATACTGACATGACTACTGGCTTTACACTGGTAAAACCCCTAATGATAACAATGTTCTGTACTGACTTGCAGTATTTGACCAGTACTGGGCTAGTACTTACAGTTGATACTGGTTCGGTACCCTCTGTTAGTACTGACCTAGTACTGGCTGAACCAATAATTCAAACAAGGCTAGGTACTGACCTGCAGTATTGGGCCAGCACTGAAGTTCATTACTGGGCCAGTACTGCAGATTATTACTGGACAGGTACTGGTCAGGCTCCAAGTGATAACAAAGGCATGTACTGATTTGCAATACTGGGCCAGTGCATACTGTTGTTCCTGGCGCGGTACTGGTGAAAGGCCTAATGATTATTAAGTTCTGTACTGATCTGCAGTACTGGGGCCGTACATACCGATGGTACTGGCGTGCTACTGGTAAAATTGAAATTTCATTCAAACATTTTGTTTAATTTTAGCACCCACTAATGCTATACTCTAAAGATATGACAAAGAGGTATTTAAAAAATGAATATTAATTGCTTGCGAGTATTTTGACTTTGAATATTAATGGTCCTGTGTAGAGTGAATACATATATTACATTTTTAAATATTATATTACAAATAAAATTTCTAACGCTACGGGGTATCGAACCTACATCTATACCTAAATCTATCGCCTAGCAGTCGGGAGTCTTAACCATTGCGCTAAACCTACGAGTTGAAACTCGATGAAAAAGCCATCCTCATAAGCTACAGCTCAAAAAAGTGAACACACCAAATTTTAAACTCTTTTTTTCTAATTAAATATTTATTATTATACGACGATATGTAAATGTAAAATATACGAACTGTTAACAGGAATATGAATAAAATAATTGTTAAATAAATAATTTAAATCGATTACAATTTTTCTTCGTGTAATATTTCGTTTTTTGGCGTTTAGACTACCTTAGAACTTTCTACAATGACAGGAAATGTGATTTTTCATGAACAATAAACATTTTTAACGACGGAACTTAGAAATTTGATCTTGAACTTGGACAATTTTTTAATAACAAATTTTTTTTAACTTTCGTGTAAGGTTTGGTTTTTAGGTGTTTTATACCATTTTACAATGTTTAAGATTGACATAAAATGTATTTATAGTTTTTAGACATTTTAGAACACATTAACCATATTTTTAAACGTATTTCAAATTTTTTTTCAATATTTATACTGTCGTCATAATACTGCGCCGATCGTGGAGTCAGCCGTTAGCCAGTACTGGGCGAATGGCCGATTATATGTACTGGTGACCAGTACTGGGCCAGTACTGCGCCGGTGGTGAACTCCGGCGGAGTACCGAAAATTCCACCTGTGGCCATTGTCAGAGTTCTTTACTGGGGCCGTAAAGTGCCAGTATTGAACCGACGATTGGCATAACTCCGTGAGAAAGGGGTTGGCTGTTATGCATTAGGCAAGAGTTCTGCCCGTATTGAACCGACGCTTGGCATAACTGCGGGAAATAAGGGTTGACCGCTGCTTGCATGGTGAGCATTGCGACGCTTGGCTCAACTTTGGCAAATAAAGGTTGGCCATTGTCAGCGTTTTTTACGGGGCCCGTAAATTGCCAGCATTGAACTGACGATTGGCGTAACTCCGTTAGAAACGGGTTGGCCGTCATGCATTAGGCCAGAGTTCTACTAGCATAGGGCCAGCGCTTATATGCCAGTGCTGGTTTTCCAGCACTGGCGCAGTACTATGCCTGGGTTTTAGCCAGTACTATGCCCGTACTGGTCAGCTAGCTGTAACTAGCCATTACAGGCGCAGTACTGCGCCCGTTGTTAGTAATGGTCTAAGTCCAAAGTTTCCACATGGGACGTATCAGTACTGCGCCAGTAGTAAACCCAGTATCAAGCCAACCATTGGCTGAAATCTTATGTCGGTTGTCAGTCAGCACTTGAAGTTGGTATGTGGCCAGTACTACGCCAATCGCTGGCTAAACGCCGGTGCCGGTAGTAGTAAACCAGTATAATGCCAACCGTTGGCTGAATTCTTATTTCGGTATTTCACCAGTAATACGTATCAGTACTGGGCCAGTAGTATACCAGTATCACGCCAACCGGGGGCGGAACTCTTGTGCTGATATTTCACCAGTGGTGACGGTCAGTACTCGGCCAGTTGTAAAGCAGTATAACGCCAAACGTTGGCGGAACTCTTGCGTCGGTATCCCGCCAGTAGTCACGGTCTGTACTGGGCTAGTTGTAAACCAGTATGACGCCAACCGTTGGCGGAACTCTTGCGTCGGTATTCTACCAGTAATGACAGTCAGTACTGGGCCAGTTTTAAACCAGTACTATGCCGATATTTGGTATTTCTTCTCTATTACAACTGGCGCGGTACTGCGCCGGTCGTAAACTCTGGCTAATATCCGACTTTTCCCCCTGGGATGTCGTCACCTGTATACCGGATAACTTATGAAAAACTAGCCGGATTGGGTTGTGCTTTGGCACACAGTTTTAAGAACCAAAAAGAAAGATCAAGTTCATTAACCAGCTATTTTGGATACAAATTTAAATAGCTAATGAAATTTTCAACATTTTTGAGACCATTTTTTTCGAGATTTAAAAATTCTATGTACGGCTATCCGTAGTACTCTGAAACTTGAACAATTTATCCTCAAGACTTTTTCCCATAAAAAGAAAATGATCAGAGTTGCAGTACTTTCAAAATTCAGAAAAACAAACGAAAATGAACATTTTAAGCCAAACAACGCATGATATGAATAAAAGTCAGGGAAAGAAAAACGTTGATTTTTAAAAACCCTACAAGATTATTATAATAAATTTTTGAATTTTCTTTAAAAATCGAAAATTCAAATTTTGATCACATAAAAAATAATTAAGAAATAAAAATTCCCTTTTTTCGGTAAAACTATGCAAGATAAGAAAAAAGATGAATCAACAAAAATTGTGCAACCAAAAAAGATCTATAAATTTGCTCCAGATCACTTTTTTATAGGACACGTAGTTTTTGTTTGATTCGTAAAAAAAAACATTGAAAATAAAAAAATTAAATTTTTGGATAAATGACACAATCTATAAAAAAATAATGTAACCAAAACTGTTCACTGAAAAAAAGCTACAAATTTGCCGTTATTTATTTTTTATAGGATGCGTCGTTTTTGTTTTATTCGTAAAAAACAACATTAAAAGTAAAAAAATCAAATTTTTTGAAAAACGACCCAGGGTACGAAAAAAATTAAAAGACAAAAGTTGTTCACACAAAATGGATCTACAAATTTTCTTAATAATAATTTTTCAATAGGGCGAATACATTTTTTTTGAATTGTAAAAAATAAGGTTAAAAATTTAAAAAATCACATTCTTGGAAAAAGGACACAAGCAATAAAATGTTTAATAACAAAATTGTTTTTTTTTTTAATACAATGCGCACTTCCTTTAATTATAAAAATAAGACAGTAAATATACGTACGTTTCAATACCAATGCATATAATTTATTATTATTATTATACCATTAAGCCATTTCCCTTTCGGGGTAGGCGTGACTTGCTCGGTTGGAAAATAGTAGTGTGTATGGTGGGTATATAGATATAAGGTAGAAAGGTATATAGGTGTTAGGTATAGATATTTTAGATTGATCTGGAATTCTCGTGTTATTTATTCGAATGACACGTTCATTCCGCAACACTGCTCCGACCCAGGTTGCTGATCAATCTCTCTAGCAATCACCCCAGGTGAAGAGCCTCACAAAATTGTTATGTGTGGTTCCCCACTTGGGTCCATTTAGTATCCAAGGTCTTTGTTTCAGGCGTCATTCACTCTATTGTCACTCTGTTTACAAACTATTTGTCGCCACACTTTTCTGTCCTGGCATACTACTCTAGCTCCCTTCACGTCCATGCATTTTTTTATGCAAGCTCTCGTGTTTCTATGGCTTCTAATGTCTCTTCGGATTAGTGTCTCATTCACAGATTCTAACCATTCTTTTGGCGGTCTACCTCTGGGCATTCTGCCATTTACTTAACCTTTATACACTTGTTTCGTTAGTCGTTCATCTTTCATTCTTTCAACATGTCCGAACCATCTTAAATGATTTCCTTCCCATATGTCAACTATTGTCTCTTTTACACCACATTCTTTGAGGATTATCTCGTTTCGGACTTTGTCCATCAGTGTTTTTCCGCATATTGTGCGAAGAGGTTTCATGCCAATCGCGTTAATTTTACTCCTGTCCTTCTCTTGACAGGTCCATGTCTCGCTACCGTATAGTACAGTCGGTACGAATATAGAATTATATATGGCCATTTTAGCTTTTTTTGATATGTTTTTATTTCTGAGCATGGACCCTGCTCTACCGATAACCTGCTTACCCTCACTTATGACTTTTGTTTTATTTACGTTAATTTTAAGGCCCATGTTCTTCATGCTTGTATTAAGTTCATTCAACATTCTTTGCAAGTCCTCGATTGATTCTGCCATAATAATCTTGTCATCTGCGAAAGCTAACCCACGTACCTTCACTGTTTCGAGATCTACACTTTCTTCATCGAAGAGGGCCATTCTTAGACACTTATCCATAAATATGATAAATAGCCATGAGGACATAACGCATCCTTATTTCACGCCTTGCATAATATCGAACCAGTCACTCAGTTTCCCATTTACTCTAACACTCGCTTTACTACCTGCATATATTGATTTTATTGCTTGTAGGAGCCATCCATTGACTTCGTACTCTTCAAGGACTTCCCAAAGTTTACTTCTATTTACCTTGTCAAATGCTTTTTCTAGGTCAATAAATGCACAGAAAACTTTCTTTCCTACTCTTAAGCTTTTTCCTGTGATCTGTCTTAAACTATATATCTGATCTGTACATGATCTTCCTGGAATAAATCCACTTTGGACTTCCCATATCGTTTTTTCTGTACTTTTCATTACCCTACGAATGAGTATTTTTGAGTATATTTTACTTACGGTACTTAGTAAGCTGAAACCTCTGTAATTACTGCAGTTGCTTTTATCTCCCTTTCTCTTGTATATTGGTACGATAATCGCTTTTCTCCAATCGTCTGGGACTTCTTCCATCTCGATACATAAATTTATCAATTCGCACAACCTGTGAGGTATGTACTCGCCACCGTATTTAAGCATTTCAGCGCTAATACTGTCTACACCAGCAGCCTTACCGTTTTTTAAGTTCTTAATTATATTTCTAAACTCAGTGACACAGACTTTTTCAATTGGGTTTTCTAAATAATTAATTGTAATAATATAAATTTATTGAAATTATACATTTTTCACGGTAGCTGAGAATTAAAATTAGGGCAAAATAAGGAACAAATTTTAAAGTAATCATGACATATTAAATTTTTACATTATTTTGCAATATCTGAATAAGCAGTCCCACGCCGAGGTACTGAAATAAATATAATATACATTTGATATAATTATTATTATTATTATACCATTAAGCCATTTCCCTTTCGGGGT
>CAKNYM010047979.1:133008-158532 GCA_932195095.1 Andricus curvator
AATGTACTATTTAATACTTTTATCTTATTAAGCTTCTTTGAGTCTCCCAGTGGGTCTGACTACTAACTACCGTGCCTACTCGGTAGGTATTTATTTTTTTCAAATTACTTATCTGTCTTTGATTTTACAAAATCTTTTATTTATTTGATGTATTTTCTTATGATGTAACAAAAATTGAAGTTGAAAAAAAAAATGTTCAATAACTTTTATCAAAGTTTTACTGTTGTTTATGTGATGATGTGTAATTACGGGTTACACATTTGTCTTAGTCATTGGTTTGTGAAATATGAAGGTTTATTTATTTGTGTGGTACACATTTTTTTCTTCAAATTTTCTCCGTCTCACCCTCCAGATTTGTTCAAATGCCAAAAAAATGGAGCACGTATTTTTAAAAATTTTAAAATCTATTGATTTCCAGGGGTCTTGAAAGTTATTTGCTGAATACTTTTTAAATTCAACCCCGATAAGCAATTTTTATTGGGTCTCGAAAAAAAAACCATAAGTGCAAAAATGAGGTATTATGTCCCGCGTGAAAAAAAGTTCCGTTGCTCAAGCACGGGTCAAAAATTGGTCAAAAATGTTTAAAGTTCGACGGATTCCAGAGTTTAACTTGCATAAAAACAAATTAAACCTTACTCATTCTCTCTATTCATCATTTCACATAAATTGGCCTAGTTCTAAGTGCTTTTTCGAACCAAAATTCATAATTGGTTCCAAATATCAAAACCGTACCCATTGCTCCAAAGGTAAGTTTCAGAAACCTATTAAAATTGGTTTAAATCGCTATTTGCTGGTTGAATAATATTTTGCAGCCTAAAGTTCGATTCTTGGATAATAAACTTTCTTAGGCTATAGCCAGAAAATGTATAATTCTAAAGAACAAATTGGAGAAAGAGTTTGGACATGTGCAAAATTTTGAAAATCCCGTGAGCCTGGGGCCGACGCGAAAACGCGAAAAAATAGGCCGATCCTACCCAATGTCACTTTACACACACTCACTTTCGACGAATTCATAGAATTCAAGGAATTAATAGATTTCCATGAATTCGAGGAATCCATTTAATTAAAAAAATTAATAGAATTAAAGGAATACAGAGAATTCAAGGGAATCAGAGAATTCGAGGCATTCAGAAAATTCAAGGAATTCCGAGAATTCAAGGTATATGAGCATTCAGGAAATTCAACGAATTCAAGGAATTCATGGTATTCAACAAATTCAAGGAATTATGAGAATTCCAGGAATGAAAACTATTCTGTACATTTTAAGGATTTTGAATTCTTTGTATTCATAGATTTCATGGAATGCCTGGCATTCTCTAAATTCCTTAAATCCTCTTAATACCCTCAATTCTCGAAATTTCTTAAAATCTATGAATACCTTGAATTCCTTCAATTCCCTAAATTCCTTCGATTCTCTAAATTCTTTGGATTCTCTGAATTCCATGAATTCCGTGAATTCCATGAATTCCGTGAATTCCATGAATTCCGTGAATTCCATGAACTCCGTGAATTCCATGAATTCCGTGAATTCCACAAATTTCTTGAATTCCTTAAATTTCATGAATTCCGCGAATTGCTTGAATTCCGTGAATTCCATTAATTCCGCGAATTCCGTGAAATCCATGAATTCCATACATTTCGTGAATTCCTTAAGTTTCATGAATTCCGCGAATTCCTTGAATTCCCTGAATTCCATTAACTCCGTGAATCCCTTGTGCACAATTTTCGACTTATGAACGCTACAATACATGTATTGGAATACTCGACGGTGACTTCACGATTTACAGCACTTACAATACATGTATTGCAATTTCGTCATTCCAATACCGTGTTTGCAATTTTACCTTACTCTTGTATTGTAGAAGTGTTGGAGAATTCCAAACATTTTTGACAGTGTAGCGCTTATTAAGATGAGAGTATTAAAACTATCTGTGAATTCGATTTTGGGCGTTTTACCGGAGTCTATATTTGTTGGGGTTCATATCATGAGCACTCTGCTTTCTCGTCATGATGAAATAGCAAATAGATCATTTGCTTCCTTAAAGAAGAAGGATTAATTATTTTAATAAAATTGTAATTCTCAATTTTTCCAATATTATAACTAATTAAAATTTTCTTAATCTTCAATAAAATATATTAATATTATAGAACAATGGATTTGTTTCGAGTCAAGGAATATTCTGTTTGCATGCATTAACTGTGAATTATGATAATGAAGAAAAGTTTGAAACATAAAAAACAATTTTTCAAGTAATAAAAACGTGCTAAAAAATGCAATTAACATTTTTTGAAATCCTTGTGTCTGATTTAAGTTATTAGTGGTAAAAATAAACCGTAAGAATTTTATCAATTTATCTGAAACTATTCTCAATTTATCGTGTTCACAAAAAAGTGTAGCATCAACACACACACACACAAAATGTAAATATCTAATACAAGCTTCAAAACATTGTATTAGACATTTATCAACTGACGAAAGTTAAATTAAATGAATCAAAGTTTTTTCGAAAATGTAACTATTGCAAAGCTTTCTCTATGAGGAAGCAAAATAAATTTAAAGAAATATTTTCTTATATTTATAATAATTTGGAATTGTAACTGTTAAAAATTTATTATACGTAGATATAAAGGATCACCCTCGTATAAACTCTTACGTAAGGACATAAACGTGCACAGTTGGGCAAGGGACATCTGTGCACGTGCACAGTTGGGCAAGGGACATATGTGCACGTGCACAGTTGGGCAAGTGACAACTGTGCACGTGCACAGTTAGGAAAGTGACATCTGTGCACGTCCAAGTCCACATGAGCCCATCTGTGCACGTCTAAATTTCGACGTGCACAGTTGTCACTTGGACAACTGTGCACGTGCACAGATGGTACTTGGACAACTGTGCACGTCGAAATTTCAACGTGCACAGTTGTCACTTGGACAACTGTGCACGTGCACAGATGGTACTTGGACAACTGTACACGTCGAAATTTCGACGTGCACAGATGGGCTCCTGTGGGCTTGGACGTGCACAGATGGACGTGCACAGTTGTCCATCCGGCCATCGACGTGCACAGTTGGGCACGTGCAAAGTTCCTACGTGCAAAGTTGTCCGTCACCCTTCTTAACTCGTATTCGACCTAAGTCTAGAGTGTTTTTTCTTTTCTTATCCATTATGTTTCAGCCATTAGCGTACAAAATATTTATAAAAAACTATTTACTAAAAATATTAATGATATCATCGATACACATAACAACTGAACCAAACATTCAAACTATAGGTTAGGTTGATCAAACGTTCGTCGACGGGCGCGACATGACAGATGTGTGGCGTAACAGAGTATCTCTCGTGAATTCCCGACTTGGGGCAAGCCTCCGCAAAACTCCACAAATTTTTTTTTTACATATTATTCATATGTGGGAGCCATTATATTATTTTCAATTCGGAACAACAGCAGTGTGTTTATAATTACTGACAGATATTTATATGTTAATGCCCCATTTGTGCCGCATCATAATTTTATTATTTTTATTGAAAATAGAAAAACTGGTGTGGGCCTTGTCAGCGCCACTTTTTAAATGGGGCAAAATAGGGCAATTTCTACACGGGCAGGACTCCTGTTATATAGTACATTGACGAATTGATCGTCTTTTGGTTCGAAAATTAACATCCTGGTCTTTCGAACGCTCCAGGAATCAAGGATCCTAAATTCCTTATTTTATAACATTTTCACTTAAGTTGGCTATACTGAACACTTTTTCCTGTAATTCCTTGAGAAATAAGTTTGTTTATACGGTGTAAAATAAAATATGGTGATCGGCCCCACTGTTACCAGACGACTTATGAAATTAGAACAATTTATTGCCTAACTCATGTATTCAAGTGTACCTATACAATAACCTTTCACGGGGAAAAATGAGCCTGCTAAAGTTACGGGATTTTCAATTACAGGAGGGACAACGTAGCTTTTCTACAAAGCATTCTACATTTATAAAACTACTGAAAATTCTGCAAACTCTGCAGTAAAGTTTGTAATATGTATATAAAAGCTAGACTATCCCTACCCGACACACTCATAGCTACTCTCCCCTATGTCGCATAAACTAAAAACAAGATTGAAAATAATTAATATTTTTTTAGGATGCGTTTTGGAATTTTGACAAATATTAAGAAGCCATGCAACCAGCATGAAAACAATGTCTTTGAATATTCCTTAAAAGTATATTCCACATTTTTTGCAAGCATATTGCTATACAAACTTTTGCAAAAGAATTGTTCAAATATGCTGCAACATTTTGGGTAACATTTTTCAAAATTTTAGTTTGCAAAAAAGTGTTTGAATAAAACAATAAATCATTTATTGTACTAAAAAGCAACAAAAGGCTTCTATTATTATTTAAATAATACAATTATAAATAAGCTGTCACCATAGCATACCGTCTGATTAATCGATATACCTATATATATGTAGTATTTCCTGTTTGTCTTTCGTTTCCATTTTTTTAATATATTCTTTAATAGAATATAATATATTGGTAATTATGGTTAAATATTATCGGTCTTAAATCATCAATGAGGTATTATACATAGTTTGTAGAATTTAGTCCTTTAGAATTTTATTTGTGCTGTAGAGCTATAGAAATCACTCGTCATGTTCAGTCATTTGCCGAAGTCTGCTGAGCAAAGTCGAAAGTTTGTGTCTTATCTTTCATGAAGCAAAATGAAAAATATAAAAGGAAACAGAAACTTTATCTACGCCTTCGAGGTAATAATTAGTGTTAATGAGGTTTTTAAAAAACTCCTTGCTTAAGGGAAATGAACAGTAAATGACTTGCTCCAAATTAAATCTGACGTTTAGCTTGTCTCAATTTCACTCGAAAATACAAAACTACAAGTTCAGAAAAAGATATTTGAAAAAAAATTTTAATTTAAATATTTAAAAAATAGATTTATAACCTATTAATTTGTCATATTCTTGAGTTGAATTTAACACGAAAAAATCGTGAATCGAAAAACTCTGATATAAAAATTAATTTTTTACGCTAATTTTCAAGAACAACCTGCCTACTTACATTCAATATTTTTTCCAAAAGCTTATATAATTCTCAACATTTTTTTGTAGCAAATTCAAACATTTATTCCACAGAACAATGAAACACGAAACAAAATTAATGAATAGAAAACCGTTTACTTTCTTAAACAAAAATTACTAAAGTAATATGGAAAATATGCCTTCAAAATGAAAATAAAAATATTTGAATATATTAATTATTGTAGGATTTATGAGAATTTTTATCAAAAATTGAAGTTCGAAGTTTGTTAGAATATTGACTTTAAAATTTGCAAAGTCCCTTTAACCTGAGTGTTATATGGAAAGAGTTTGTCTAGTGTTGTATGCTGCTTGCTTTTATAAGAAATATTAAGTTTCTTTTATATATAGCAAACCAATTTTCTCAGCGTACTCTTTAAAATATGTTTTCATTAAAACGTGGCGCCTTTGTTTTTCTTATTTAATTATTAGTGATTTCTATTCGTCTAACATTTCTCGACAGTGAAAAAATATTAGGCAGAAATAGTGGGTGAAAATTTTTCAGTACGAATAAGCACTCTACTGTTAAATTTTTTAATGAATTTTACATGGCATTTTCCTGCTTAAAATATACAGCACATTATTTTATATTTTCTACTTAGTTCCATTCTATAGAGATTTACTCCATGGATAATAATTACACTGGCTAAGTATTGACACATTAAAAAACGGTTAACGACATGTTAAGAATGGAATTTTCTTAATTAACTTACGAGATAATAACGTTTATCGCTGTAGGGTACATATATGAGGAAATAATGGTGGCACGAACCATTTAGACCCATATATTCATGTAGGGGTAAGTTGAGGTGGAAAAGTGGCCCTGGAAAAGTGGTTGAAATCGGCCCATAAGCAGTTTAAAAAAAGCTTGAGTCCAACAGCTGTATCAAGTCCAGCGGCCCAATTCGCTTACAATGACACCAGCCACCGGACACCCTGTATTCACGTTTTTTTTATATATTAAAAAAAAATTCATTTTAACTAGAAGAAAGTAATTTTTCCTGAACTTTTGTCAATGTACATAATTATACAACAAATGTCTATTTATGAATAATTACATCCCTATCAAAAAGAATTTTATTTTGGAAGAATTCATTTGAACTAAAAGGAAGTAATTTTTCTTAAACGTTTGTAAATACACAGCATTGCAGAACAGAAGTTTATTTCTGAATAATTACACCCCTATCAAAAAGAATTTATTAGAAAAATCGATCATAGTGCCAGATCATAAAGTTTTTGGTTGACCAAGAATCAAACTTTTGAGAAACGGCGAAAGAACCGAACGCTAGAGAACGACTAAGGGTCTATGCCTTAATCTTAATGTCTCTGTTTAACATAGACTACTGTTGTGTAATTTTGTGAATTTACAAATGTTTAAGAAAAATTACTTCCTTCTAGTTAAAATGAATTTTTTTAAATATATACAAAAAATTTTATTGGAATGAAATATCGCAAAAATGGACCCCTATTGTGTAATATTGTGCATTTACAGAGTTCTAAGATAAATTACTTTTATATCATAAAAAAATGAAAAATAATTTATTTAAAATAAAAAGTTATATCATGGCATTCCGGTAGAAGCTGAACACTTAGTTGCCAGAAGTTTGTTTCGAGCGTGACTTAATCACATTAATCAAAGACTTTCCATATATAAAAGCATCACCCTTGATACCTGCAATAATGGTTGTCTTAGGAAGATTCTTTGAATACTTTAAGAATATTCATCGAATACGTATACTGTGTATACAAAACTACAATTATATTACACTTGTCTCTTTCTCAGTATGCTTTTTATCCTTGAACCAGAAAGTCGTGTTTTTAAAATCAATTGGTTATATTAAGAGAAAGAAAAATTTAAAAATTTTGTTCAATGTTATTAAGAAGAATTTTTAGAAAGAATATATTACATCTTTTACTGGATTTAAGGAAAAAATTACAAGAAGATCAGTTTTTATCATAGATTGAAATTGAAGTTTTCTTGAATTTGATTTCATCGATATTTCAAATCGATTAACTGTCGAATAAATTCTCAAGAATTGTTTGATTTAGATTTTAATTAAATTTAAAAATTTTATTCAAATTTTTTTTCTTTCAAGATACAATCAATTCTCAGAAATAATAAAGATAAAAATATAAATGGTGTTAATAATTCCTTAATAATAATTAACTTCAATTTCAATTCTCATTTTTAATTAATATGAGCATAACATATAATATTCCCTATTAGTCTCCTATTAAAATTTCCCTGATGAGAACGCGTATATCTGTCTCTAATGAGCCGTTTTACAATGTTTTTTGTTAACATATTTCTCTTATTTCAACTCTCTTTGTGAAATTATTTTGCATAAATTGAGTTTCTTGACTGTATGTTTTGTTCAAAAACAGTTTTTTGAAGAACATAATTCTTTTTAAGTCTTCTTGTGCAATTATGTTGCGCAATTTGGTTTTTTAAAGTTTATGTTGGTTTAAAAAACGTACTTTCGAATATTAAACAGAGAAATTAAGCCATAGACCCTTAGTCGTTCCCTATCGTTCGGTTCTTTCACCGTTTCTCAAAAGTTCGATTCTTGGTCAACCAAGAACCTGAGAGATTTATAACTCGAAGACAAACCAAAAAGCTTCCAAAGCATCTGAGGGTCGTCACTACTCCGCTTTAAATTTTACGGAATGTTTATATAATTCATCTTCATCGTATTTATTTGTTATGTAATAATGGGTTTGTTTATCTGCAATAATTACGTTCTTCGGATAGCGAATCTAAAAATTTTGTCCATGCCCGTGCAGAAATCGCCATATATATTACCGATTACCGAATAGGGCCTAATCTGATGTGTTCTATCTGGTCCCGATAGGAAGAATTCTGTGGCCCTGACTCGTACCAGACCGGGCTATGTACTGTGACGTCATATAACCGCTTCGTAGCGCCATCTCAAGCCATATGCGCTAGATGTAATATAACCACAAACATAACCTTAATTTTTGTTTTCCTTCGTGCTGTTGAGTTGCAAATGTGCTGGGAGTGTTCGACCGTATAATATATTCTTAACACATTAATGATAAATGCAAAAATTAAGAAGCTAACCGCGAGTTCGCAAACATCGTGCTATCAGCAAAATTCCGTTCGAGATAAATTCAATGCAACCGAAGAGGAAGTGCTGTCCCACATGAGCACCGTCTTGAATGCAAAAGACTGGGACGGTAATCGGAAGCAAATGTCAAAGTAACAATTTTCAATTTCTAAGTTCCGTCATTAAAATTTTAAATGTTCAGAAAAAATTACATTTTATGTGAATCTTAAACGTTGTAAAATGGTCTAAAACACTTCAAAACCAAACCTTACACGAAAGTTTGAAACAATTTGTTATTAAAAAATTGTCAAAGTTCACGATCAAATTTTTAAGTTCCGTCATTAAAATTTTAAATGTTCAGAAAAAATTACATTTCCTGTCATTGTAGAAAGTTGTAAAGTAGTCTAAAATGCGAAAAAAACGAAATATAACACGAAGAAAAATTGTAATCGATTTAAATTATTTATTTAAAAATTATTTCATTGATATTCCTGTTAACAGTTCGTATATTTTACATTTACATAACGTCGTATAATAATAAATATTTAATTAGAAAAAGAGAGTTTAAAATTTGGTGATTTAACTTTTTTGAGCTGTAGCTTATGAGAATGGCTTTTTCATCGGGGTTTCAACTCGTAGGTTTAGCGCAATGGTCAAGACTCTCGACTGCTAGGTGATAGATTTAGGTATATATGTAGGTTCGATACCCCGTAGCGTTAGAAATTTTATTTGTAATATAATATTTAAAAATGTAATATATGTATTCACTCTACACAGGACCATTAATATTCAAAGTCAAAATACTCGCAATCAATTAATATTTATTTTTTAAATACCTTTTTTGTCATGTCGTTACTAGCCAGAATTGGCCGCCAAGTGCATACCGGAGTTATCATTCTAGCAACGGTACGATATTGGCAGCCGGTCTTCGGCAATATTTTTGCCCATACTGGGCTAGTGCTGGGCCGTATCTAACTTCGCACTTGGGTTGTGTTATAATTATTTTGAAGGATTTTAATTCCTAATAAAAAAGTCAATAATGTGGCTAGACTCGGGTAATTAATAGGGGCCAGACCGGGGGCAGATCCGGCGTTTGATCGGGACCATAGACATGGCTCCACTGTGGCTACGTGTTTCATGATGAGTCTGGCCCTGACTCGATTTCCACATCTGGGCCCGATATGAACGATATGAACGGGTGTTTTCCCATCTCCAACAGTTCACTAGATACTTGTAGAAAATGACAGTTTTGATCTTTTTCTGGAAAATTTTATACGTCTGTAGTTGTCGAGACAAACAGGTTACGAATTTTTAATTTAAAAATCATTTATTACAAAATTACTAGTTTTATCGGTTGTTAAATTTTGATACTTAGCAGATGTCAACTGTTTGGTCCCAACCTATCTGGAAGAGGCAGGCCCTGTCGGTAATAATAAAAACTTAAATTTATCCTTCCGCGTCTCAAGCCAAATCTACCTGGTCTTGTCTTGGCACATTCTGCAGCTATTAATGCAAGACAAGTCTGTATATCTCCAATGTCTATCGTCTAGCTGGTGAGATGGAACCAGACATCATGGCCTTGAAGACATATTGAAGATATTCAAGACCAAATATTTTTACCTGGGCGTGCCTGCGAATTTGAATTTTATTTTTAAACTTTCTTCCGAAGCAATGCATTTCATGTGTGACATTGTTACAATACATGTATGGTAATATTACGACACCAGTATTTGAAAACTACAACATCATGTGTTGTAACGTTACCTTACGGCTCGGAAATAAACTTCCAATACATTTAATGGAAGCTTTCAGATAAATAGTTTTTATTTTAGGTAAAAATATTTGTTATTTTTGCTATAATATTGTATATAAAATATTTTTAATTTCAAAACTTGTCAATCAAATGTTACATTACTTACTAAACATCACTTTCATAGAATTTGTTAAATGACACTAATATATATCATTTGAGTATCTTCTGTCTATATCTTGCAACTTGAACTACGATTTAATAACAGAGAAAAGAAGTCTCCACTAATCTCACACAGAACGATTTTCTGTATATAGAATATAGGCTTTACAGAAATATCATGTAGTATGATTTGCAGGGTGACAGGTGATAAGGGGATAATCGACATTTTCACGGAAATGTTTTTTTTGCTAAACATATATACCAATTTTTTTTAAACACTGTATATACATTGAATTGTGCGCTCACAGAAAAAACTAAGTGTAATCTGTACCTGGATTTCGGGGTAAAAATTACCTGCAACAAAAATTACGTCAGGTGTTCAATCTTTACCCTGAAATTTCGGGTATTCTTCTGTGTTTACCCACGCTGTGAGGGTAATTGTCAATGTTCACCCCGAAAGCCTGGGTACCTTGACATCGTCTGCTTGCAACCAGCAAAAAGTCACATGTTTACAAAAAAGCCACTCTAAACATACAAAACAGAGTTATTTCTTTAGTGGTTCGATTAAAAACGTATAGTAGTTTGAACGAAGAACAAATTCACCACCAACTTTGCAAAAACAGCTGTTTTTCCAAAACAAATTCCTGAGAAAGTGACGTAATCATGGGTTTGCTCATCTTTGGTTGAAAATTTTCCGGTGGAAACTTTACATTGTTATATCAGAGAGAATACCTTCTAACTTTATTGAAAAATTAATTCATGACGCAAATGTAAAAACTTACCTTTTACGCCTTTATAGCTTGTAAGTACTAAGTTGTTGGATCATTGCAAAAAATAATGACAGTTACTTCCAACTTACAGTAATATTTACTGTTCACTTGTGCGAACAGGTAATAACAGACATTTTACACTTTACATCCTACTAAGGGTGATATTTGTCTTCTATCTACACCAGCAGGTAAAGATACAAAATTACATGCAAGAAAATTTACTCCTAGTTTTTTTCCTGGGACTACGTGGAGAATCACTTGGAGATAAATATTTTTATTTTGCCCAAAAAATGCTTCATTGAAATGAAAAAAAGTTGAAAAACTATAGAGAAGTTGTATTTAATATTTTTGGAAAAAACTAATGGTCGCCATTATAATTGCAGCTTCCTGATGCTAAATGAATCAACGAGAAGCTTGGATGCAGCATGATATAAGTATACGACACAGTGACATGCATAAAAGCGTCGGAACCATCGAAAAATTCCGGAAAAGCACGAAAAATGTTGGTTAACCCTCGCCTATATGCGAAGAGTAAAAGAGACGTGGACATGGATAGGGTAGGGGTTGGGGGTGGACTCGTAGTGTGGAAATGTACACGCATAGGAACAGTGACTGAGGGTGAAGGGTAGAGTCCGATAGAAATAGAGATCAACCCTCGGTCCACGAGTCACCCCGCCTCGAATTACTCGCCACTCCTGCCCCTTTTCTTTCTCCCATAACTCGCTCTCCCCTTTTACCACCCCGCGTATTCGCTTAAACCGAAAATCCAAAAATGAGGGGATTTGTTCCTGCTTTATCCAGGAATTGAGAAAGAAAGAAAGAGTCACGTAACTTGTGGGGTTATTTTACCCTCACCCCGTTACAAGCCCCCTTTTTCCCTTGACATTTGCGATACGAATTGTTCTCCCATTCCGTATCCGGTGCATGCGATGGCCATTGGCTATCTATGTGAGTCGTAAATCTAGTGTGCGGTGCGAATATGCCCTTAAATGGCAATAAAAGTGGACACATTTTAGTCAGGGATAAGTAATGGAATGCAGATTCATATATCAATAAATAAATTATATAAAATAGTCTCAGAATATGGGAAAAAGTTTTTCTGAATTTGGCAGTTGTCAATAAATTTAGATTTCGCAGATAGGTTTCCATATTTCCATCGCTTCATGTTTAAAACCCAGAATAAAATATTAAACCACCCATATACCAAATTGCAATTTAGCATAATTTTTGTTAGGAATGACAAAGAAACAAATGTAGGTGTAAAATTTTCTGCGGTCCTAACTAAAGTTTTTTTTATTTAAATCACTAAATAGTATATTTACCAATACATATTCCAAAAGTGATTAAGATTACTGAAATATAATGGATTTGAGATTATGCTTTGATTCCTAATTCAACAAAAAAATCGCAAAATCGGTTTATTATTATTTTATTTTATTTATTAGTTACTATTATTTTATTATTAGATTTTGGCGTCAACAGACAACATATGAAGAAGAAAGGTATCACTCATTCAAATATCGAAAATTTTGATTTCGTCGAAAAAATGTCCCCTTCGTCAACGTACTTCATTCCAAGACTTCTTGAAGCATACTTTTCTATGCTTACGGAAATGTGACAGTGTGCTGGTCCGTAGAAGTCTATAATGGATTCAATCATTATTGCCGTGCGCGCAGAAGTTATGTCCAATTTGAATCTAAAATGTCCCCTCCAACATTTCAGCGAAAATGTCACGTCCAGCACTTGCAGTTGTGAAAATTGCGCGCACTAAGATAGGATTACATTTTTTACTCTCTTTACTGTATTTCGGAGTACGAAAAGTGTTCCCGCAAGGAAACTTACGTGCCTAAAAAATTATGCGGTTTTTATTTTTAAATATATAGTCATTTTTTATATGAATATCTCATTATATAACCTACTCACACTACAATGGGCAGCAGCCTGAAAGTAAAACTAAAAACAGAACTCAAAATGGTCTTCTGTTCTCCATTTATTTCGTTATGAACATATTTAATTAAAAAATATATATACACATATATATATATATATATATATATATATATCTTATAACTTGTGTACATGCTCAACATAAGTGGCCTATCAGAAAAATAAATTTTTTTATGCATATACAATGTGTGAAAAATTTTGAAAGATGTGCTCCAAAGTTTATTTTCAACTTTTTTTTGCCGAAAGTGACACTTTTCGTGGAAACGCTCATATATGACTGAATCCATTTCAAATCAGGCAGGTTCTATATACATTCGAAGTCAAAAAATCTCTCGGAAACGAAATATGTTGTTTTTAGAGGAAATTAGGTGATACATATTTTTCCAATTTGAGAAAAAAAATGACTACGAAGTTATGCATATTTGAATTTTGTGCGCTTTTTCTTAAACTTTAAGGTCCATTTTCTCAGAAAGCCCAAACCTATATTTTTTGCCACTTTTTTTCTGAATTTGTACTTTCATAAAGAAAACATCTTGTAAGTTTCCTGCGGGCTTAATAACTTTTGTGCCCAGGAGAGTTTTTTAAAATAAAATTTAATTTTCTCATTTTTCTCGCAAAAAGCGGCAGATACGAACAAATTTTAAGATAAAACTTTGCACGCCTAAAAAATTTCTATGAAAAATATATTTTTCATATTTTAAAAATTTTAGAAAAAAATAAATATGATTTGCTGGAAAATCCCACCGTTTTTATTGTTTCCTATATTTTTCACAGTTCCTGCTTATATAAGGGAGATATTCTATCAGCTTTATGTGCGCACCCTTTTATCTTAACCTTTTTTTGTATCTGTCCTTGTTTGCCAGAAAAATTAGAAAATACGATTTGATAGAAAAAAATGCTGCGGGCCCGAAAAGTTAGTTAGCCCGCATACAACTTACGAGATGTCTTCCTAATGAATGTACAAATTTAACAAAAATTGGCAAGAAAAAATTTGTGTGAGTTATTTTTTTTAATCGACTTTGAATATTTTCAGAAAAAGCGCTGCAATTTTGTTAATTCTGAACCTTTTTTGAAGTTTCCGGAAAAAAGACGATAAACGCTATCAGAATAAGAAAAAAACGAGAAATAACTGAATTAGGTCGAAATTCATAGAAGTTTAATTAAAAAATTTTGTTTTTTTAACAACGCACTATCCAAATACACATAACATCGTCGAAATATTTTTTTCTTATATCGGAAAAATACGTATCACCTAATTTCCTCTAAAAAATAATATTTTATTCATAAAGATTCTGCAACAAATTTTCATTTATATGTGTACCTGCATTGCATCTCATCCTACAAAAAATAATTAAAAATCAAAAATTCTCTTTTGTTTTCAATATGCATTTCATGGATTAGAAACGCTATTTTCGTAAAAAAATATTTTCATTTGGAAGTAAAAACATTCAGATCTCGGTGTACATATACATATATACGTAACAAAAAGACGATTGAACGTGGTCCTTGGACGTTACGAGGGCCTAACAGAGCTGTCAATCGGGCGATAAATTGAATGGTGGACCTTAAACCACCCCGCATTTTCGACTGCCTAGCTACAACCCCCTTTTATCTGACGTATTTTTAAAGCCTTGCATACGAGTCTTTGGAGGAGAAATTGCGTTTGGACGACAATAACGCGTCCTAGCTGCGATTGACGTTCGATTCTCACATACACATTAAAGTCGGCCCACATGTATGTAGATTTCGGAGGAGATTATCTTCTATTTCCCTTAACAAGAATTTGCTTCAAATACGAAGTACACGTATTTCAAATATACGACATACATTTTTTCTACATATGGGCATCGGTCTCGATAAAAAGAAAACCTTTTACCTTCCGAACATTTTTAAGAATAATGAGATTATAATTTTGCGCGAATTTTACGTATCCTGAACGAGCAACTGTTTAAAAGGTATTCAAGGATTTACCGTAAGTGTAGGTCTTTGAAGTTTCAGAAAGAATTCCTGAATTTCGAGTGTATTACAGTTATATTGACTTTTACTGAAAGAATGAGTCAATAATGTGAAATAAATACTAAAAACTCCTCTTAAATGAATCACCATCATTCATCCGATTTAAAATTTGTATGTAAAAAAACAAAAATCATGAGAGTTAAGGTTGCTTTTATAGTCGATCATATGTATGGTTCCGATCATCTCAAAACCTGGTGCATGCAACCCTCCGATCCCTTGAATTGTCCGGTCCCTTGACCATCCAGGTGCGCCCTTTGGTAAACTGTTACATTTGTCGTTGTCTTATATATTTACAATTTTCTCTTCCTGTCTCTTACGATCCCCCTTTTTACCCTCTACAATTGAATTTTTTCGTGTTCATACATTCTTTCATGTCCCATGTGGAAAAATTTCATGGCGCTGTACTGTTTCTGTCTAGTCCGCCTTGAGTCGACACTGGCGCGCCACAGGCTGACTGCCCAGTGGCTAGACTGGGATGTAACGCTCGGATCGACTAGTTTCTAGACAGATCGGCTATTTTGATAAAAAATAATTAATAATTAAATAATGCAATTATTTTTTATGTCATAAAAGTCCAATTTATAGATTTTGCAGTTAATTAAAAATATAAATAAAGTTTCTGCACAAAAAAAAATGTGTTTTCGCAAATCTCTTGTATATACGCCGGGTGTCGAACTTTTGATGTAACTTCCTATTATATTGTTGTAACTTTGTCCCATCGCCTTAACACGTCGGCTATCCGAAAGTTAATTTTTTTTCATTTTTGTCGGATATGAATTTCAATTCATTACATCCTAATATTTATTTCAATAAAACATGAACAACTTTTAAACATTAAAAGTGCTTGATGTGTGAATAAACCATTAAAAAAAATAAAGTTTGTATGATTTTCTTGCGGTTAGGCTACGAAATAATGATTATTTATTATTTCAACTAATTAATACGTTAGGCTTAATTATCATTTACGCAATCAATAAATAATTAAAATAAATTAAATAAATCATTAATAATAATATTTGATTTTCTGGAATATCATCAGTATTATACATAGCATTATAGATATTATAATTATTATAAATTCAATTGAAAGAAAATGTTTTTAAATATTCTTAAAAAAAAAATCGTTGTTAAGAATACAGTCCGTACATTAAGATTTGGATCACCTTCATTAATTATTGTTTACTATCTTGAATATGTAATAGTGTACAATTATTTATTGCTTGAGCATTTGTGCAATTATGTATTGTAATTTCTTAGATCTTTTATTCAAAAATTATTATTTTCTGAATTCACCGCTGTAACTTTTGTTTAAGTCCGAACCGTGATTCTGTCTGGAAACTAGCTAAAATCTGGACAATCTTTATATATTCAAATTCGTAACGAACTCCTAGCTAGCGCCACGACTGGGACTAGACAGCAGAAAGGCTTGAATTAAACACGTAGCAAAATTAGACAGCGCCAGTGTGGCGCCAGGCTAGTATTGCATGAATAGACAGGCTTGAAAAAAAAATGTACTGACTTTAGAGTTTAGCATGATTCAAGACTGCCACGAAATTTGTTTACACGAGTTTCTTAAGGGAGGCAAATAGACCATAAGAAAAAATGTTTCCATAACCAGGGAATCAAGAGCTAAGATGATCAAGAAAGAATAGCATATAGGTTATCGAAAAGAAGAGAGAAAGGGTAAAAAAATTATATAAAGTATAAGGATTTAAGTTTAAGATAAATAGAGCACGAGCAAACAGGGATGAGGGCAAGTAAATCATCTTTACACTGAAAAAAAATGGTTACTTCAATATCAAGTGAATTTTACTTGCCTAAAGTAAATAAAAGTCCTGAAGATTTGCAAACGAATATTTATTTGAAGCGAAAGAAATATTTCTTTAAATCAGAGAAATAGTAATTTAAGACAAAAATATACATTTTTAAACGAAATGAATGGCACATTGTTCCAAATGAATGTGCCTTGAATGGGAATGAATATTTCTTTGAATTAAGGGAATTCCAATTGATAGAAAGAAACGTATTTTTTTATTTTTTTATTTTTGAATATTCATAGAAAAAATTATTCCACTAATTCAAATAAATATTTCTTTGGCCTAAAACATGCGCAAGCGCAATAAAGTACATATTTTTCTAAATGAAAAACTGGATTCTTTCAGCCGAAATTGCAATTAACACTGTTATTATTCAACGTAGTCAATTTACATAATTCTAATTTATAATCTTGATGAACCTGAAACAGAAAAATTTGATGAAAACTCCACCTCCAGGAGATATCGACCATAAATGCCAAAGAAATATTTCTTCAAATCAAACACGTGGATATTGAATTTAACAACATATGTGTTTAATCTGAAGAAGTATTCAGTTGCAACGAATTACATCAACATTCATTAATAAAATAGGTATTTATTTCAGTTGAATGAATATGCATTTATCTTATTGGTGAAATATTTATTTGATTGAATGAAACATTACTCTGAAATAGTCTCCTTCGTATTCGGCATTGAAGGAAATATTTCTTCCTACCAAATGAATAAATATTTAATTTAACAAAATAATTATTCCATACAAATAAATGTTGATTTGCTATGAATAATAATTTAATTCTACTTATCGAAAGAAACGTTTCCTTTAACTAAAGAAATAAATATTTATGTAAACAAAATATTGTAATCATCTAAAGAAATGATTCATTGGTATAAATGCATCAACTACTTGCATCAAATAAATATCTTTTCAACGTAATCAATATTCTTTTGAATTAAATGATTATTTCTTTGATTTAAAAAAACCTAAAAACTTGATTCACGCATGGACACATTAATTTATTCAAATATGTCCTCATCAATTCAAATAATCGAACTAATTGAATCAAATAAATCAAATGTACCCAAGTAAAAATATTTCGTCTTACTTTTTACTTGGGTAAAGACCAATCCAAGACAATTTCAAGTTATTTTGTATGTCTAGCTCGTGAGACGGAACCAGACTATTTTTGATATCTTAAGACGAATATTTTCGACTTGAAGACAAAAAATTTTTGTCTAGAGACCAAGGCTTCTGAGTGTCATCACTAATCCGCTTCAAACTTTATAGAATGTTTATATTATTTATCTTCATAGTATTTATTTTTTATGTATTAATAAGTGTGTTAATCTGCAATAATTATGTTCTTTGGAGGGCGAATCTAAAAATGTTGTCCATTTTTTCCTATCTCCAACAGTTCACTAGATACGTCTAGAAAATGTCAGTTTTAATCTTTTTATGGAAAATTGTATATGCCTGCAGTTGTTGAGATAGACAGGTTCCGAATTTATTATTTAAAAATTAGTGATGACAAGTCTTATAGGTTGTAAACTTTTAATCCTCAGCAGATGTCAACTGCTTGGTTCTAACCTAGCTACCTGATTCCTGAAAATGACAGGCCCTACCGGTGGGGGCCATAGTTTATAGAGGTCGGAGTATAATGGACAATAAAATTTACAAACGAAAACTCTTGTAAATGTAATTTTGACCCTGGAAAATGTTAAAGCCACAAATTTGTTACGAGCTGACAATTACCCCCACTCTACGTCTAATTAGCATATATAAAGCGCCGCCTCTCTGAGGAGTTTAGTTCTAGACCTGTACTCATAAATGCAAATAAAGCGCTCGAAGTCAAGATTGACTTCGAGCTTACACAAAAAAGTTCATTAAGCATTTTTACGCTTAACAAATTGGTAATATAATTTTCATCAAGAGCAATTCGATATATTTATCAAGACTTACACTTCTTTTATTAAGACAAGTCTACCTGGTCTTGTCTTGGCACAGTTTACAGCCATAAATGCAAGAGAAGTCTGTATACACGGAAAAAATTTATCCGTGAAGAAGTCACGAACTTGTAGCTAGGTCTCGGATACGAGATAAAAAAATGAAACATTAAATCCTTATTTCTATGAGAAATATATGGATAAATTTCGAAGTTTCTTACGTACAGTTCGAATTTCCTACGAACAGTTCCTGAAAATTTCAGACTGAAATAAAAAGAGGAAAAATTTTATTTGTGCGATTTAATTTTATATTAATTTATAAATTCGCAACTCAGAAGATTCGAACCTCAAACACTGCTGACTCACCAGTTTCTAAACATAAACCAGGAGTGCGTAAACACGCGCAGCCATCGAGGCCAAACAAAATAGGTATTATAAAACTTCTAGCCACTCATCCGACGAGCTCGAGGCACACATACGAGCGCACACACGCACCGCGCGTGTGTGCGTGGGCCACGTACAGGGAGACTTAGGTCGAGTTCCCAGATTTGTCGGGCAAGCTCGTGAGTGCTCTGAGAATCTTTTCCCAATCACTCGTAATATTTTTGTAATTATTCACGTAAAAAAAAAGTGATGAACCGTTTTAGAATTTTCACATCGAGTTCGTCAATCTTTCTCAAAGTTCGCAGGTTATTTACGAAAATACATAAATATCCGACGAATTTTTCTCATATCCGAGACCTAGCTACTAGTTCGTGACTTTTTTACGGATAAATTTTTTCCGTGTATCTCCAATGTCTAGCTGGTGAGACGGAACCAGACATCATGGTCTTGAAGACATATTGAAGACATTCAAGACATTAATTCGGTATAATACGTATTATACCGAATTCATGGATATTAATTTTTTTATACCATCTGAAAAAATGGCTGCTGTAAGTATATATATTTCCATTCCAACTGAATGTTCTCCTAACTTAAAGATATTGAAATTATACACAATCTGTCAAAAATAATATCTTGAGCTTAGCAAATTCGTCAAACTCCTGTTTTACAAGGACAGTTTATATAAAATGACTAAATACTTGACTTAATATACACACATAGCACACTTCCCGAAAAAACAAGGTCTGTCCCAGGTTTAGACCTATGCTTCCTTCGAAAACATCTGGAACAGACCTGGTTTTTTCGGGAAGTATGCTATGTGGGATAAGCGAACAGATTCTTTTGAATAGAATATACTGTAAATTCAATTGTTCTTTTCAGAATTTTTTTTCTTTAGAGTTCGGATTTAGGCAATAACTAATGTATATACATGAAAATTCACAATTAGTCTATATGAAATGAAAACAAAAGCTGAGTGCAAAGGGACCATAGGTTTTCGCTATGGAGTTAAAACTGAAAAAAAATTCTTGGATCCAAAGAAATGCATTTCTTCGATTCCATTTCTTTGAGCCAAGAAAACTGTCAACAATCATAACATCAAATAACATTGAATATTTCTTAGCCGGAGAATGTGAAATAATTAATTGAAAGGAAATGATATGTTTGAAACTAAAGAATCTAGTTTCCTTAAATCTTGTTTTCACATCCAAAGAAATATTTCTTTAATTCAATGATTTTGAGCCTTCGAGTTGAAAAACTATTCTATTTGAAATAAGTAATTCATCAATGCATGAATAAAATATTTTGGTTTCTCTGAATTAAAGTAATACTGAGACAACTAAATGCGATATTAATTAAGGCCATGTGACGAGTGGGTCACGTGACCGGATTTCTACCTTACCAACACTTTTTTTATTTGTAAACTTATTCTCACACGAATAGCCACATCGAGTTGAAAATTTGGGATAATAAATAAGAAGCACTAAGAAACGCGGCTCTGGTCCTAAATTTTTATAATTATGAAAAAAGAAAAAAAAATTATTTACAAAAAAAACTTTTTTCATAATTATACAAATTTAGGACCAGAGCCGCGTTTCTTAGTGTTTCTTATTTATTATCCCAAATTTTCAACTTGATGTGGCTATTCGTGTGAAAATAAGTTTACAAATAAGAAAAGTGTCGGTAAGGTAGGAATCCGGTCACGTGACTCACTCGTCACATGGCCTTAAGTGAAGAATATATTTATTTCATAAAAGGGTTGGTATTGTTATTGCAATAGAACATGTCATTAGGCGAATGAAGTAATTTCCTCACTTGAGTATTATTTTATTTATTTGGAAGATGTGTTTCTTTTGATTAATAAAATGAAGTGTTTCATGTCAAACAAACATTTCCTTCAAATAAAGAAAAATATTTTTCAAATAACTTCAAAGACGTTCGATGTGGTGATTGGTGGTGATCGGTTTTACTAAGCACTCTGTGAAAATAAAAATAAATATATTAATGCAAATTATAACCATTAAAATTGCATTAAATATTTTTTTTTAACGAATGGGCCTTTCAATTTTGTGTATTCAAACTACTCAAATCTTTTAAACAAAAGAGGCATTTTTCGAGTTAAGTAAACTGTTCTTTGAATCGATTAGTATTTTATCAACTTTATTACGTATTTATTCTGAGCAGTATGACACATCTTAGAACCACACAAATATTTATTTCATATGTTTGGTTCAAAGAAACTCTTTCTTACTTAGTCCAAGTTATATTTATTTTTACATATGTAATAATTATCGTCTTGCATTTACGCCATACTTTTTTACATTAAGAAACTCAGCAATCATATTAAATACTTATTTCTTACAGTCAATAACAAATCTATTTCGCTTTATTTGAGAACAATGAACTCAAAGGTAGCCAAAACTAGGTTTTGTTTCAAGTTGAAGACCTTTGTAAACTTCTTTTGAGACAATCTTCGAAATTAATTTTAGTCATTAGCCTAATTCATGACAAAACTGAAAAAAGACCAGCAATAATATTAGCAAACGAGAAAATTTTAGGTTCAGTTTTGAATGAAAGTTCACAGTAAAAGCAAAATTCTTATTAAAATACCAAGAACGCTTGTTACAAGATGCAAGTAAAAGTAGACCCTGATGCTTAAATTTAGGATAGGATAATAATCTTAGAACAACGATGCTTCAGCGTTTATTTATGAAGGACACCACATTCTTTGAGAAACTACTCATTACTGACTTTGACCATTAGCGTTTTACCGCACATATTCTGCAGGAATTATATGCCAACTGTCTTCAATTTACTTCTATCTGTTTCTTAGTACGTCCAAGGACATATATTTACTATTTATTTAATTATGCGGCTGAAATTAGGCCGCATTATTATTTTCTAGTCTCCTTACAACTACCGGGGATTAAGGAATTTATATTGTAAGGGTAAGTAAAGGATGGATTGGAGAAGGGATAGATTTTAGATCAATCTAGAAGTCGATATGCATAATTGCATATTTTAACAACATATTCGGGCCACAACACCGTTTCAATCCGGGTCGCTGATCAATCTCTCTAGCAATCACCGAAGGTCGGGAGCTTCACAAATCCGCCGTACATCACGGTACACGTGTATACACACAAATTGACTAATAAACCCATACAAAGATCCATACGGTCTACCTCAACCGTATCAACTAAGCAAAACTCTCCACGAGGGCAAATTATGCTTTCGTTTCAGGCGTCCAACACACCGCTGACACTCTTTGGCACATACTTCTTATATGAACAATTTACCTCCACACTTTCCTGTTCTAGCATTAAACTTTTACTTCCTTTACATTTGACATCCATACATCTTTTTATGTAACCTCTTGTGTTTCTGTGGCTGTTTATATTTATATTCTCACCATTCTTTACTTGAACTACCGTTGGATACGCAACCACTCACTTTACCTAAATACATTTGCTTGCTCAAACGTCCTTTATCCAGTCTGTCAACATGGCCAAATCATCTCCAAAAAATGTCTTTCACTCTTTTCAATCATTGTTTCTTCTACACCACATAGTCGGTGCGGTACAACGGAAATAATCCAAATTAGGCTCAAATTTCTAAGAAAGCATGAAACTTGGTATATGTGTTCTTTCTTAGGTTACACAAGTTTTAAAATAGGGTGCCAACGAATTGTTAAACAAATTTTTCTCCCAGAAAAATTATCAAAATGGCGCATGTTGTTTTGAAAATCAAAGATTTTTTTTCGAAATATATGCAAGAAACGGGAGAAAGTTTTAAGCAAAAATTTTTCTCCTTAAAGAGACTTACAAAATGTTCTACACATTTCCATTTTTAGATATTTTAAACCGTTTTTTGAGTATTTTCAAAAATGTTTTTTTTTTTGCAACATTTGTATTCATTTCCGAGAGCTATAGAACAGGCCTGTCCAAGTTGAGAAAAACTACTCATTCGCCACATGTTCGAGTTCCACCACCACTTCCCTCTTCTCAGGTTCAGACGCTTGGGAGGTGGTCGCTCTCGTGAAGTTGAATGAGTAGAGGTCGATGGTGGTGTTAAATTCCCATCTGGCAAATGAGCAGTTTTCCCCTACTTGGACAGGCCTGGAGTCACTTAATTATGATACTCAGGTAGAAAAAACCTTAGTAGTTTTGATTTTCTTTTTTTACATTCTCATTCTAATGAGAAGGTATTGGTTTTATGTAAAATTTGACATAGTCGGTTTTCATAAAATGTCCACGTTTTGAGACCTCCTGAGTCAGAAAAAACGATTTTTACGAAGGTGTCTGTCTGTCTGTAGTCTGTAGTCTGTCTGTCTGTATGTCTGTAGCCACGATAACTTTCGAAAAAATGATCAGATTTGATTGAGCTTTGGCACACTTTTTTATGGCCGAAAAATAGAGAACGAGTTCGTTAACCAGCTATTTTGGATGAAAATCCAAAAAGTGAGCACATTTTGAAAATTTTTGAGACCACTTTTTTGGAAGATTTGAAAATTCTATGTACGGTTATTAGTAGTACGTAAAATGACGAACAAAATATTCTTATGACTTTTCGTGATAAAAAAAAAAAATTACTGGAGTTATAGCATTTTCAAAATTCCAAAAAACAAACGAAAATGAACATTTTAAGCCGAAAAACGCACGATATGAAAAAAAGTCAAGAGGAGAAAAACGTTGTTTCCTGAACACCCTATAATATTTTCATGACAACTTTTTGAATTTTTCGAAAAATAAAAAATTCAAATTTTGATCGCACAAAAAATTAATGAAAAATCAAAAAAGCCATTTTGCTGTAAAACTATGCAAGATACCAGAAAAGATCATCTCACCAAAATTGTGCACCTAAAAAAGATCTACAAATTTCTTATTATTCACTTTTTGATATGACGCGTAGTTTTTGTTTTATTCGTAAAAAACAGCATTGAAAATAGAAAAATCAAATTTTCAGACGAATATTACCAGCTACGAAAAAATGACCAAAACAAAATTTGTTCATCCATGGAAGAGGTACAAATTTATTGTGACTCATGTTTCGATAGGATGCGTGGTTTTTGTTTTATTCGTGAAAATAACATTGACAGTAAAAAAAATCAAAGTTTTGAAAAAACAATGCAAGGTACGAAAACATATAAATGAACAAAAATTGTGCATTCAAAAAAGACTTACACACCCGTAATCAATTTTTGTGGTAAGAATATATTCAAAATGAAAAAATTAACTTTTTTGATAAACGGCACAAGCTAAAATAAAATGTTAACTAATAAAATTTGTCGCCTCAATTATATCATTACTTTTCATTTGAAATCAAATACAAATTTAGTAATTTGTATATGAAGAACATATAACACGAAGCACAAAGTGCGCGCTCAGTGTATTTACCAAATCGCACGCCGTAAGTGGGCTCAAACTTTTTTGTTTCTATCATACGGTTCAAATGATTTTCAAATCAAATATCGAGCGCGAAGCGCGAGTGTCTGGATGAGAATGTGTTCCTTAAGGTCGATAGAACCTTGAGTAAATAAAGTTCCTTTTCAGTCTAAAATAAAAGAAAATTTAACAATCACTTAATATGTAGAGGTTTTGATAATTTTATAACATTTGCAAACAAACTTTTTCTTTTCATCGAAGTCGAACACGAAGTTCAAAAATCTAGAGGAGCCTAGCGTAAAGCGCGATGCAAATACGCCCGAGCGCGTAGCGCGAGGTGAATACATAATCGAGCGCGAAGCGCGAGATAAATATATGATCGAGCGCGAAGCGCGAGATCCAACAGTCGCGCGCCCTAGGCGCGCTCAAACTTGCGAGCGAAGCGAGCCGCGCGCGAAGCGCGCCATGAGAATGTGCCCGCGAAGCGGGCAGATTTTTTTTTTTTAATTTTGGTTAAAAAACATTGTTTTTTGGAAATTTTCAAAAATTGAATTTTGCACGCTTGTATTCAGTTTTCTCAACATTCTTTGCAAGTCTTCGATTGACTCTGCCATGACAGCCTTATCATCTGCGAACGCTAACCCACGTACCCTCACTGTCCCGAGATCCACACCTTCTTCGTGATCTGTCTTGAGCCAAATATTTGATCCGTACACGATCTCCCTGGCATAAATCCACTTTGGATTTCCCATATCTTTTCTTCTGTTATTTTCATTACCCTACGAATGCGTATTTTTGGGCCTCAAAATGAACGTAAATGAAACAAAAATTATGGTGTTTGAAGAAAGGCTGATCAAACAATATGCAACATTGCCCCAAACGATGAGAGAATAGAACAAGTTGATAAGTACGTATATCTTGAAAGCCTATTCACTAACGACGGAAAGATAGATGGAGAGTTAGATAGGCGTATAAACGAGGGTAAGAAGGTTATTGCAATTGTCAGAAGTAAAAATATATCAGGTAAAGCTAAAATGCTGATACATAATTCTATACTTACAACCACTGTATTGTACGGTAGCGATGAACTGGACCTACTAAGAAAAGGATAAGAGTAAAATTAAAGCGATTAAAACGAAATCCCTGCACTGATAGAACCCGTGTGGAAAAATCTCGTGGCAGTCTTGAATCATGCTAAAGCCAG
>CAKNYM010047982.1:3612-14484 GCA_932195095.1 Andricus curvator
TTGATAAAAAGAAAATTGTCCGAGTTACAGCATTTTCAAAATCCCCCAAAAAAAGCGAAAATTAACATTTTCGGCCAAAACAACATTTTCGGCCAAACAACAATTTTTTTTGTTGGAAATATTTCAGTATTAGAGTTCGCGTTCAGAATTCATTTTTTTGGTTGAACATTAACCTACTTGGTTGAAAGTTGAACTACTTTGTTAAAAATTAATTTTTTAATGAAATATTAACTTCTATGGTTGGAAATTTAATTTTTTATTTACATTTACTTTAATTTAAATTTCATTTTTTCAACTGACAATACAACTATTTGGTTGAAATTTCAAGTAGAAAATTTTTATTTTTTGGTTGAATTTAATTGGGTTTAATGTAATATTAAATCTTTGTCGGTTTAACTATCTAGTATGACAATTTTTGATGAGAATTCATCTTTTATGGTTGAAAATTCAACCACTTGGTTAAAATGTCCCGGATTAGGACATCTAAAACGATTTCACGAAACGGTCCTCGCCTTCTTCGCCTTGCTCGCTTGCCTTGCTCAGCCGTGAATATTGACGCAGACCTTTTTCGAATATGAGTGGAGCGAGCTCACGGGACAGCCCGATCATGTAGTCCCTGCTCACCACAGAAATTAACTTGCCTTGAACAGTATAGTAGTAGGCCCTTCAGTTTTTCCTAGCCTGGAAGCTAGGAAACAGTGGGTCCACGCTAATAAGTCCCCGTGATATTTTCAATGGATATTGTGCATAATCCAACGGTATTAGGTTCTACCGCGAATTCATGCCCGTTATGTAGCAACGCTTTGAATTTCATACATTTCAAGTCGAAATGTTCAATTTTCAAAGAAATAGTGGAATTTTCAATCGAAACAAGATTTTCTGCCAAAATAGAAGAATTTTCAAACTGAGAATGGAATGTTCAAGCCGATAAGTTGAATATGAGAGCAAAGAGATGAATTTTCAACCAGAACATTGCGAAAAAGTATCATCGGAAATAATAATTATTATTACTATGATATAGTGATGTTTCGATAATGGATTTATAATAATTTTTTGGCGACTATTGTTATTCCTATAATTCCTATGATTCCTATAATGACGAAAAAAGTAAAGGAAATTCATGATAGGAAAATCAGTGTAGGCGTATTATATATATTTATATATATTTTCCTACAATACTTTTTCGTAACGGAATAGTTGAATTTTCAACCTACAAAAATGAATTTTTAAGCAAATACTTTAATTGTAAGTTGAAAAATGTATTATAAAAAAAAATTTTCAACAAAGGAGTTCAAGTTCCAACCACAGAAATGTATATCCAACCAAAAGAAGTTAATCTTTAACAGTGTAGTAAAATTTTCAACAAACATATATGACTTCTCAAGGAGAAATGTAATACTGGAAATATTTAAACCAAAAATGTTTTAATTGGAAATCAAAAGCAGTAAAATTCATCCAAGAACGACCAATTATAAACAAAATAGTAGATTCTTTAACAGAAACAGATTAATGTTTAGCCAAACAGTTCCATTTTCAATTAAAAAGATGAAATGTCTACCAAAGAAGATACATCCCAAAAAACGAATTTTCAGCCAAATAAATTACTTGTAAACCATACATATGAATTTTTAAGACAATTGTTAACATTTTAACCAAGTGTATGAATTTTCAACCATAAAAGATGAATTTTCAACAAAAATGGTCGTACTTGCTATTTAAACTGATAAAGATTTAGTATTATAACAAACCCAGTTCAATTCAACCAAGACAAATTTTCAACAATATACATGAATTTTATATTTCCAAAATCTATGCCCATTTTCTCGGTGAGGAGGTGGTGAGAAGCTGAAATGCTGCTCACTCACGGCAGAGATTCGAATAGCTTCCAGTTGTGCTGCGAGTTCTCTCGGCATCCCGTGAGAACGCCTTTCCTTCAATAGCAGACATCGCGCATTGCGGCCACAGACTCCTTACTCATTCCGGAACGGGACCCACCAAAAAATGTCTCAAGTCCCCTGAACGAAATTTATGGCATCACGTAAACTCATTCAACTCGTAGGCACCTGCTGTATTCTCCCCTTTGCCTCGAGGAGAGAAAAGTGACAAGCGTCATTTTGCTCCCAATCCCTGATCTTCATGGTGCTTGCGGAATCTTTGAATTTAAAAGTTTTTTTTGTTGTTGAAAAAACGCATTCATTTTTGTGTGTATTTGAACAAATTTGAGGGAGATATGCATGAAAATTAAAAAAAAATTCTGGACCACCTTACTTCACGTGGACTTTGGCTAGACCCCCGGCCTCCCTCGTGGACAATCGTGGACTTTTATCATACACTGCCCCACCCTTCCCCCAAATTTCCACGGGGTATATGGATGGCCCTGATTCATATTTTGCGCAATTTTTGAGAAAAATGAGATTTTAATTTAATTAATTAATTAATTTTAATTTAATCGTAAAAATGAAACATAGTGTTTCTTAAAAACGTGTAATACAATTTTTTTCTTTTTTTTTGCTTAAAATGTACGAGGAGCATCCCGAAACACAAAAAAAAAGAGAAACTGGATATACAAGCACTTTTGGTTTGAACTTCATTGAGGCTAGCCGTGTTATGTGTAGTCCGAATTTAAAAGCGTACAGTCCGAAATAAAAAAGTGTGCAATGGAAAATTAGATTGATTTTTGAAGGAAAATTTTTTTCTGATTCGCCTATCTCGTTTGAAAATGCATTTATTTCTGTAGAAATTTCACCTTTTTTGCTTCAAAATGCAACTGTTTGATTAAAAATTATTTTTATCTTTTCGATCCACGTCCAGCTCTCATCGGTAGAATAGGTTCTATCCTAAGCACCCTTGACGATCGTGTGTAAATCATCACCTCGTGTCTAGTGTGCCGGTAGTGTCAAAGATGGCCGCCCGCCTGTAATGACAGGTGCCGAGCCGGTTGTTATTTCGGCACTCTGCAGTTGTAGTAAATAATGATTTAACCCCGGATGACATGGGTTAAATCTCCGGTTGACGTGCGTGGTAAAGTAGACCGTGTGTGTGGTGTGGTGGCAGTGCCGCGTTGTTATATCAACCTGTGGGTGGAGATCACGATGGGCCTCCTTCCTTTCCTTGTTGGTGTTTTTCGGCAATGAGAGAAACTCCAAAGTTTTCTTTTAATTCGGAGAGAGACTCCGATCACTCAAGGAAACAAAGACAGGACGTCAGGTGTACATTGTATATATAGGTAACGTCCATTTTATGCAGAAGAAAATAACTTATACATAATTAAAATTCCTTTGTTCCACACTCATACACATCCTACACTCTCAGACTCATTCCTTAAATAATTGAATTTCTGAGTTCGTGCTGGCCTTGGAATGTATAGCGATTATTTGAAATAATTTTAAGTACGAAGTCAGAGGAGGATCCTTAACGGGTGGTAAGCCACCTCGTTACAACGCCCCCCCCCCCAGACTGACCAGCGGGGCTCCAAAGCTAGCAGGCATCAGCAATCCGACCTCCAAGTCATATCTCAAGTCTGATTAGATTCTGAAGTTTAGTTTATATTGGTCGGGTTTTTTTTAAATGCACTATATGCTTGAGTGTTTCAAAAGTACAACAACAAAAGAGACTAGTTAGTGGAAACAAAGCTTGAAAAGCAACCGTATTTGAAAAGAAAAGAAATAAAATCAAAAGGGATACAAAAAAAAAATAATAATAACTAGCTGCGATCTTTGGCAGCCATCGACACACCCAATCATGACAGTAATGGTGTAAAAAAAAAGAAGATTGATTAAAGTCTGCTATCTACCAGACCCATTAACAGAAAAGTATCCAACAGCCATACCACACTGAAAAAACCAGTTCTCGTCAGATCACTGAAGTTAAGCAGCGTTGGGCGCGGTTATTACTTGGATGGGTGACCATTCGAGAATACTGAGTGCTGTTGGCACATCGTGGGTGTGGTGAGCCCACACTTGTAGTTATTTACTACAAGAAACTATCCACCTAGAGACACTACCCAAATCGGGTAGTGTCACGCCTACCCTGAAAGGGAAATGGCTTAATGGTATACATATATACATACATATAAAATATACTATACTAATTAAGGCTGCTATCTACCAGACCCATTAACAGAAAAGTATTGCTGTATCCCAAAGATCTTTTTCTCTTTAATTGACAAATCCTAGTTCAAACGAGCTAGTGCGATCCTGCACCAATAGACGCAATCGACCTATTAATCATAGTTTCATAGAGAATACTCGTATTCAAATTCGAATTTTTAGCACGAGAAGAAAACAAAGTTATTGTGGTTAACGGTACCACCTAACGACTAAACTAAGCTTAAAATTTAATGGCAAAAATGCTTAAAACGTATTTGTGGTTAACGATACCACCTAACGACTAAACTAAACTTGAGATCTAACGACAGAATGCTTAAAACTAACTGTACAAAAGAGAGAAAAAAAAGAAACTGGGGTTCCTATTTCGAAGAGTAACTCCTGGCTAAGGAACTCAGGCATCGCAAGGGGCTGGCAAGGAGGCACTGGGTTCAAGTAAGGACGGTTCTCCTGCCCGAAGGGCAAACGGGGCCCCGCCTCTCCTCGCCTGTAGCTCACCGCGCACCTCGGGCACTGACTGACCTTCACCCCTGGCTTACCACACGAGAAACAAAATATCCCTCTTGGGATCGAGCATCATCGGGAGAAGAAAAGCCTTCTCGTATACCCTGCGCGCACTAGGGGAGGAACGAGCCGGTGGCTGTGGTAAATCCCGCCTTTGGGCCTGGATCGAGGTCGGCAATGAGGCGAAATCTGGATTTGAGCTCGGCAGCACCACTGCCGGTGGCCTGGGCGAAAACGTCCGAGGCGGCTCCAATTATGCCCTCGCCGCGGAGTGGTTGGGAGCTGGTATTCCCAACAGGGCCGAGACCTGCGAATTGATTGAGGCGAGCGGTGACGGGCGTTCGAAATCTCGCAAGGGACGGGAGGGACCTGCCTTGTCCACCACAGCTCCAGCGTCGCTGTCGAGTTCCCAACGTTGGATCTCAATCCCCACCGTTGGCCTTGAAACGGGGAAGGATTCCGAAGGTTCCCGGCAAATAAGATGGGCGATTGGGATGCCGGTGGTTCGCCTCTTGGCTCTTCCTTGCAGCTTACCTCCTCGTTGATCTGTACTTGCAGGGCGTCCACCCTCGGTGCTTCTGGGCCTTGGAGGCCTTCCTCTTCCTCTTTTGGGGGGATCCGCCGGGCAACGGGGCTCGGTACCCGAATCGGGCAGTAGCGACGATTCTGCGGCATCCCTGCATCTGAGGGGAAGCGGTCGGTTCGATCGATCGGCTCCCTCCTTGTTTGGAGCAATGGCCCCTGGTTGATTGTCCGGCGACGAGGGAACTCCAATCGACTGGAATGACCTCTGAATCTCCTCAGAACTTGAGCCGTCTGCGGGCGAAACCTGGGTACCATCATCCTCATTTTCAGGCTACGAAGAAAGTTTCTCGTTAATTACGTCTGGATTAATGGACCAATAATGTTTAAGGTCCTTTATATGAGTTTTCTCGATTATTCCGGACTCATCCTGGATTTCATAAACTAACAGCGATATTAATTTTACAACCCTGAACGGGCCTGCATATTTTGGGGATAACTTCCTAGCGACGTAATCGACCGCCGACGACAAACTATGAGTCTTACGCCAGACGATGTTGCCCACTCGATAGCGAATGTCCGATAGCAAATGTCCCGTCTACGGCGATTATAGTGCTTAGCCTGACGATTCGACGCTATATCCAAATGATGCGCAACTAAATCTCTCAGAGCCGGCAATCGCTTAATCCTATTTTCAAAATCTTCTACAGCCAATGGCACAAAATCAGGGGCTCCCTCCTATTGTCTTCTCAATGACTTTGCCAGCCTAGGCTCTCTACCATAATTTAGGAGCGCTGGCGACCCCCGAGTGGAGCTGTGAACGGCCGTGTTATATGCGAAGCGGAAATCAGGGAGGTGTTTGTCCCAACTCCGATGATCACCTTTTACGAAAGATGATATCATGGTCTTTAATACTCGATTTACCCGCTCTACCGGATTAGCTTGCGCATGATACGGCGGGGTAGTCGAATGCCTAATTCCCAATTCCGACGCAGCCTTTGAAATTAATTTATTCACAAACTCGGTGCCATTTTCAGTGAACAGTAATTTGGGAGTTCCCCATCTGAAAATGACCGCTTCCTCGAACGACTTTTGGACATTAACGGCATTTGCTTTTCTTAGAGGTAAGACGTCGATCCAATTGATAAACATGTCTTGGAAAACAAAGACATATTGGCAACCAGAACGACACGATGGAAATGGACCCATTATGTCCGCCGCTACCACCGACCAAGGTTGCTCGATTACCCGTTTACCCATCAAACCTACCGGACCTGCTTGGTCTACCTTCATCTTCTGGCAGATTTCACATGCTCGGACGTATTTTGCAACGTCATTGAACATTCCGGGCCAATAATAAAGCAACGAGAGACGTTGGAAGGTCTTATCGACACCAAAGTGTCTAGACGTCGTGGTATCGTGTGCTTCACTAATGGCCATCGCACACAGCTCCAATGGTAAGACCAATTTCCAGGCCTCCAAATCAGGCAGCAATGGATCAGTGAGATGGTCTGGGCGATGACAATAAAGCCGATTTTCCTCTAACTTCCAGTCAGGAAACTGATACGGCATCTCCTGGACCAGTTTTGCCCTTCGAGTGTACCACAGATCATCTGTCTTTCCAATGGCACATACGACCTCTTGATCTGGCTCATACATCCTTGAAAGAGCATCCGGTACATGGTGAAGAGCACCTTTCCGGTGTTTAACCTCAGATTCATATTGCAATAATTTAAGGGCCCATCTATCCAATCTACCAGTAGGATCATTCAGGTTATAAAGCCATCGTAGACTACTATGGTCTGAAATCACTATAAAGTGATACCCCTCGAGATATGGTCTAAATTTCTCGACGGCCCATACCACAGCCAGACATTCCTGCTCGGTTACAGTGTAGTTCTTCTCGGCGCCCTGCATAGATATGCTAGCAAAGCCTATGACGTGTTCTTCACCGTCTTGGATCTGAGTGAGGATTGCTCCTAAAGCCGTACTGCTTGCGTCAGTTTGCAAGTAGAATGGCAGACTAAAGTCTGGTCTGGATAACGTAGGGGTGGTTATCTTAGCTGACTTTAAATCCTGAAAAGCCTCCTCCTGAGCATTCCCCCATTCGAATCTTCGATTTTTCTTTAATAATCAATAGAGGGGTTCAGGTTTTGTGGCAAAATCTTTCACAAACCGCCTATACCACGAGATCATGCCCAGAAACCGTCTGGGTTTACGCAAATTAGTGGGTGCCGGATAAGATGTTATTGGCTCAATCTTTACGGGGTCTCGGTGCATTCCTGTTCTATTAACCCGATAATCGAGGTAGCGTACTTGGCTGCAACCGAACTCGCTTTTGTCTGGATTGACAGTAAGTCCGGCATTTATAACCACATCCAGAACTCTCTCTAACCAGTGGATGTGCTCTTCGAAGGTTTCGCTCACTACTATTATGTCATCCATATAGGCGAACGCATGGGGCTCAAATTCCGGCGTTATCAGACGGTCCAGCAAACGCTGTAACGTTGCCGGAGCTCCCGATAAGCCGAAAGGCATACGGTTATAGTGGTAAAGCCCCTTACCTGGTACAGGAAAAGCAGTGAACTCCTTGCACTCTTCTGAGAGTGGAATCTGGTGAAATGCCTGACTGAGGTCAATCTTGGAAATGTATCGTGCGGAAGAAAGCTTATCCAAAATAGCGCTAATGTTCCTCATTGGGTATGCGTCTTTCTTCGCTACCTCATTCAGCTTTCTGAAGTCGATACAAAGTCTGTAATTTCTGTCAGACTTCCTAACCATTACTACAGGGTTACACCATTCGCTTTTACTTGGGCTAATAATTCCCTCATCTTCGAGCTTTTGGGCGGACTCTCGCAAGGATTCTTCAACCCTAGGAGAATAACGCCGATAAGCTTGTCTGAAAGGAGGATGTCAGATGGCTTTAGTTCCTTTATGCCAGCAAAGGCTTGAACCGCTTCACTTGATAGCGAAGCATTGGTAGCTTCCATACGACTATCTGAAAATTCGGATGATAGGGTTGCTTCAGAACCGATTTTCTGACCCTGATACGCTCTCCAAATACCGTTACCTAGTCTCCAAAATCGTGGCTTGAATTTAACATCAAAATCAAACAATTCGGGAAAATCATGACCAAACAAAACCTCACAGTCAAACGTTGGTGCAAAACGAATCGGCAATGATTTGCTTATGCCTAAAAACTTAAGTGGTAAGATGGCTTGCCCGGCAGTTTCCTCAATCACCCCGTTGGGATACATAATTCCTGGGCGTGGCTGATCAGCTAATTTCTTCAATAAAGTACTAAACTTTCCAAAAGCTTGCTTGCCTATATAAGTGCAGCACGAGCAGGGATCAAAAAGTCCGTTTAGTGGTTGGTCGTCCACACAAACAGTAATGAATATGCGCCTCTTGTCAAGTGCCATATATACTTGATCGAAGGGAATCTGAGGGGCCTCAACAATGAAGGCGGGAAGTGATTGGACCCTTACATCACTTGTCCTTAATCGTTTCCCAGTCGGGTCCAGAGTATCCGCTACAGCTCGACGAGTATTGACCGGATTTACCACATTTGTGGCAAAAAACACTCTTTTGCTTAGAGCAGGTACGGAAACCGTGTCATGTCTTATTACAGTTCCAACAGGCGTGAAGCACATCTCTTCGTGTGCCAGCAGCGGTAGTGTGCACTGTGCTAGGTTGTGTTGGACCTCGAACATTGGAACCCACGGTAGCAGTCGGTAAATTCGACACTTCAGTGGCCTGGGTACCCAATGGAGGGTATGCGAGATTATCTGGCATCATCTGTGCCTGAGGAATGCCGGGATAATAACCGTAATTGAAAAAGGGCGGATAATATCCGAAAGGATTGGGCACAGGGGATGCCTGTACTTCTGGAGGGCCTATTACAGCACAAGAACTACTTGGATTACTACCGGGATTATTATTAGTGGGGTTGGAACCTGCACCACGACCATTTTTCTTGTCGCAATTTTACCACGATCTCCACCGCCTTGCTTCCTATTGCTTCTATCATTATTATCATTATTTTTGTTTTTATTAACATTACTCTCATTGCTCCCATTAGTATTACTATCTAAAACTACAGGTTCATCTCCGGCTGCTAAGCAGGATATCATGGCGGTGGAGCAAACGTTGGTGGAGGCTCAGGAGCTCATCAAGAAGATAAAGGACACTCTACAAACGATGCAGGATTTCTCCGACACAAAGAGAAATATGTTTATGCCAATAAGGCATGGACTTGACGAAGCGCAAGAACTGGCGAATAAACTGGATAATACCATTTTTACAGCTGAATACCGGTTTTCTTTTGTGCCGGTAGAGGTTGGGTGGGCCGCCGGCAAAAAGGCGAGGATTGAAGAAAGGAGGAGGATAAAACAGAAGACGAAGGACACGAGCCAATCTGGGACCCAGACTGACGAAGCTGTGGTAGCTCCCTCTCCCCACCATGGGAAACGAGAGAGGGAGTCCACTCTGAGTCCCGTTGAGGCTAGCGCATCCAGACCGGTGACAAAGAAGCCGAGGACGCGCACTAATGCAGTAGCGTCCTCGACCCCGAAGAAACCAGACGGAGAGACGAGGCCTGATACAAATGTCAGGAAGCAGGTAAAGAAGGCGAAGAAACGAGCCCGGCCTGAGGCGGTTGTTATCAAACCGGCCGAGGGTCTGAGTTACGCGCAAGTCCTTAGAGACCTGTAAGAGAAAGTAAACCCTGACGCCCTTGGCGTTAAAATCAGGGGGGTCAGGGAAACTAAGAACGGGGAGATCTTGGTTGAAGTTGGACCAGCACCAGGCGGCAGAGACAAACTGTCAGCCGCCATAAAGGAGGCTGTCGGCGAGGAAGGTAGAGTGCGAGAACTCGTCCCTCGAGTTGAAGTCGAGGTCTTGCACCTCGACACAACAACGGTGGTGGAAGAAGTCGAAGCGGCCATAAGAAGCCACTTCGGTGCAGCAGCGTGTGGAGAGGTGAAGGTGAGCCTGACGAGGAAGGTCTTCAGAGGTACTCTGAAGGCCTTTGTCGAGATGAACGAGGAAATGGCGTCGAGGCTTCTTCGCACGGGACACCTCAAAGTAGGGTCGGTGTCCTGTCGCGTGCGGAAGAAGACAGAGTGTTTAAGGTGTTACCGCTGCCTGGGCTTTGGCCACATAGCAGTGGCCTGCGAGGGTCCAGACAGGACTCAGGCCTGTTGGAAATGCGGCAAAGAGGGTCATAAGGCTGCGGGGTGCAAAAGTGCGCCGCAGTGCTTCCTCTGCGCTGCAACAGAAGGGGAACCCCGGATCGATCATCAGCCGGGGTCGATGAGATGCGGGGCGTTCCGAGAGGCAGCTTCAATGAAGAAGCCTCAAGGACGCGCTGCGTAGCCGAACAAATCCAACCAGGATGCCGAAGGCCGGCGAGCCCGTTGTGTGGTACCACCACACTACCGAGGACGATGCGTGCATCCTGGTTGGATGAGGGTTGGCTACAAGCAGGAACAATGCCAAGCTGGCAGCAAATGTGGAAGCCGAAGTACGGCTTAGTGGCCTTTGGCCTGGGACTCCGAAGCAATGTTTTCCGCATTGCTTCGGAGTCCCATGCCAAAAACCTAGGACTCTGAAGTAATGCGAATACGGTTCCGGAGTCCTGGGTAGGCAGGAAAAGGAGTTAAGGTTTAGTGGGTAGGTGCCGGTTGGTAAGTCTACTACTACTACTACTACTACTACTACTACTACTACTACTACTACT
>CAKNYM010047982.1:14494-40821 GCA_932195095.1 Andricus curvator
CTACTACTACTACTACTACTACTACTACTACTACTACTACTACTACTTTACCCGAAAAAATGGTTTAAATCAGTAAAATTATTTAAACAATTGGAAATTAGTTTTAAAGACTTGGAATATTGTCACTTATCGAATATAAATAAATCAATTACCAACGGCCATACCACGCTGAAAAACCCAGTTCTCGTCAGATCACTGAAGTTAACCAGCGTTGGACGCGGTTAGTACTTGGATGGGTGACCATTCAAGAATACTGACATGAGTGCTGTTGGCACATCGTGGGTGTGGTGAGCCCACACTTGTAGTTATTTATAACTACAAGAAAAACCTAGAAACACTACCCGAATCGGGTAGTGTCACGCTTACCCTGAAAGGGAAATGGTTTAATGGTATATGTATATAATTACGTAAAACATCAAAAAATACCGTCTTTAGCATGAATTTTACATAAAACAGATATTTTGCATTTTTCGATTCATTGTCCGGCCACAGGCAAAGGGGTTGGGGGGGGGGGGGGGCGGTTATCAAAAGTTATTGGGAGGGAAATTATTCTTTGAACATTCCTAAAGAAGTGACCAAACTTTAATTTAGAAAAAGTTAATAAAAAGTACTTCTTTTTTTTCATCTTTCAAAAACCAAAATTTTCCCATTTAAAACCCCATGTTAATTCCAACAGTCCAGGGGCACGGTTAATGTTGACCGATTTGAAAAAAAACTTGGGAATTTCTTTTTCCAGAAACGAACAAATGGGGGGGGGGGGTCAACAAAAGTCAATTTTTTAGACCACCCTAATTGCACTGACATTTTAAACATTTAGTACTTCCATATTGTACAATGGAATTAACATATTGAAATTGAAAAAATGTAATGTTTTACAAAAATGCATACTATTTTGTTCTTTTCTACAATTTTGTTTTTTTAGAAAAAAGTAATAGTTAAAAAATTTAAGAATGAGAATGTTACTCTTTTTAATACTCTTTTCAATTAATTGCAAAAAATTACGCCTTATTTAAAACCATTTACAAAAATGAATTATAAGTTCATCATTACTGTAGACGTAGAATAGAATTTTAGCATGTATAGTATACTGATATCTGTAAAGTTTCTAAATGAAAAGGAAATTACAACCATATGGTCAGGTCTAGTCCTAGACCAAGACTCTGACTGTAGGGAAATATAATTTGACTCTGAATCTGTAGGGAACTGTACAGAAGCAGAACTTTTTTTTCCAGTCTTCGCAGTTGGGGGCGACTTGGTAATGGACACGCGTCACAAAATTTTCAATAAATAAATCAAATAAATATTTCATATAATATAAATCAGGTAAAAAATTCACTCAAATAACATCAGGTAAACAATCTCCAGTAAAGAGAATCCAGATAAAACAATAAAAATGATCTATAAAATTAAAGATCAAATAACAGCTAGCCTATGACCTGTCATGGCTGGGTTGCTTTGGTTCGAGCCTCTGTTGCTTCGAAAACATTTCACTTTCCGTTATTTAAAAAAAAATGAATAAAAATATTCAATAAAATTTTATAATCCCTAATTTAAACGTTTCAGCCCCACGTTGGGCGCCAAAAACTTATAATGCCAATCCCAGCTTGAGGGATATAAGGAAAGAGTGACGCTACAAATTATCTACTTACCCCTTTTATGTTGAGGCGCCAGACACCCCTTCCGATGTCTTCGACAGGAACAAAATAAATTCTCAAAATTAATCATAATATGGATTAACTCAGAATAATTGCCCTGACTCATGGTAGAGGGATTTTGGTGAGGGACAAAAACGTTTAAACCATTTTGTTTAAATTTTTAAATATAAATGAGTGACTTTATTAGAAGTAGATAAAATGTATGTATAATCGAGAAAAAAATGGTTGAAATGAACAATAAATGGAGAACATTTGTTTTGCCTGAAGGGCGGAGCTTGACAACGGCGTTATTTGTTCTTCGAACACTTTATGTAACCCGCCATTTTATTTTGGACAGACGCTAGTTTGCTTCAAAGAGAGAAAAAGAGGCACAAAAAGAAAAGCTTAACCTAAAAGGAAAATAACTAACATCGTTCGGAAGTTATGCTTAACAACTAAGAAAAAGCGTCAGAGCTTATGTACCGACTCTCAAAATTAACTATAAGGAACAAGACTCGCTCAATAGCGTACACATTACGTAACGACATTTTGTCCCGAAAAACTTAAACATCTTAAAAAATTAAAGATAAAGATCTAAATCAGACTCAAATAAACTTACGACAAAGAGGAAACAGACTGCCGCCTACCTTTCTTGCTTTGGAGAACCAGAAGTCCTTTAGCCCACGCTAAGTTGAGAGAACAAAATGGCTACTCTAATAAAGCAAACGGCACGGCAAGGTAAAAGCTGTATTCCACTTCACAGCGTGAAGGACCAACAGTCCAGTAGGTGCTGCCCCCTTTTTCGATCCACGTCCAGCTCTCATCGGTAGAATAGGTTCCATCCTAAGCACCCTTGACGATCGTTTGTAAATCATCACCTCGTGTCTAGTGTGCCGGTAGTGGCAAAGATGGCCGCCCGCCTGTAATGACAGGTGCCGAGCCGGTTGTTATTTCGGCACTCTGCAGTTGTAGTAAATAATGATTTAACCCCGGATGACATGGGTTAAATCTCGGGTTGACGTGCGTGGTAAAGTGGACCGTGTGTGTGGTGTGGTGGCAGTGCCGCGTTGTTATATCAACCTGTGGGTGGAGATCACGATGGGCCTCCTTCCTTTCCTTGTTGGTGTTTTTCGGCAATGAGAAAAACTCCAAAGTTTTCTTTTAATTCGGAGAGAGACTCCGATCTCTCAAGGAAACAAAGGCAGGAGGTCAGGTGCCCTAGTACGTAAGTGACCTAGCCCTAACCTAAATTAAAGTGTACATTGTATATATAGGTAACGTCCCTTTTATGCAGAAGAAAATAACTTATACATAATTAAAATTCCTCTGTTCCACACTCATACACATACTACACTCTCAGACTCATTCCTTAAATAATTGAATTTCTGAGTTCGTGCTGGCCTTGGAATGTATAGCGATTATTTGAAATAATTTTAAGTACGAAGTCAGAGGAGGATCCTTAACGGGTGGTAAGCCACCTGGTTACACAATGCTTTTGTAGAAAATTCGTATTTTTGGCTCAAAAATTCAACAAATTGGTAGCAAATTTAACTATATGGTTGCAAATGTATATATTTTGTTGCAAATTCGTCTTTTCTGGTGGTGAAAAAGGACCCCGCACCAAATACATGGTAAAAAAGGTCCCCGTGGAATTTTCAAAGTTTTGGATATTTTTTAGTTTATGCTCTCCTGATCGAAAAATTCTTATGGCAAAACTCAAATTATAAACAGTTTTTGCGCTACGACGATTTAAAAGTCAGATTTGGGTACATATTTTTACCTGTGGAGTGGAATATATCAGACTTTGTTTCCACCCTTTGCATTGCTCTCGTGTAAGTTTATGCAAAAAAAGAATTGCACGTATTATTCGGGCGATGCGCTAAGCGTTTAGGCAACGCGCAAAGCGTTCATATAATTGCATGTCATCGAGCTTCAAACGCGAAATTCGATTTCTATTATCAAGAGGCGTTTTTTCTTCTATATTTTGTCTTTCTTTCTAAAGATTACTATCCTACAGAAGCTATTTACCAAGACCAGATTCTTATCTGCACTGATATTCTTACCACTATACATTGTTTTTTATTGTTTGTTCCATATTTTATTTTTTTTATGTTTTTTATGATTTTATTTTTATAGGCCAACGGCCATGCCACGCTGAAAAAACCAGTTCTCGTTAGATCACTGAAGTTAAGCAGCGTTGGGCGCGGTTAGTACTTGGATGGGTGACCATTCGAGAATACTGTGTGCTGTTGGCATATTATGGGTGTGGTGAGCCCAAACTTGTAGTTATTTATAACTACAAGAAAACTATCCATCTAGAAACACTACCCGAATCGGGTAGTGTCACGCCTACCCTGAAAGGGAAATGGCTTAATGGTATACATACATGTTAAGTAATACGCATATTAATGATACTCCATCACACAAAATTACCTGCAAACGCGTTGCAACGCTGGGAGTTTATTATGTTGTCTGAGTGCTTTTCTTAAACGCTTAGTGTTGAAGGTAGGATGGAAGCGTTAGCACGAAAAGAGAATTCTGTAAAAGGTGCTTTAGAGTGCTTGACATAAACTGGTTGATCAGTGCCCAATTGCAACGCTGGGTATCGATTCTTTTGTCTGGCCATTCAACCTAAACGCTTTGCGACGAACTTGGGATGCAATCTTTCAATCGAAAGTAGCGTTTGTCATGCGTTTGTGAATTAGCTATTTGTATCACCGATTCAGACAACCAAACGCCTCTTGATAATAGAAATCGAATTTCGCGTTTGGAGCTCGATAACATGCAATTATATGAACGCTTTGTGCGTTGCCTAAGCGCTTAGCGCATCGCCCGAACGCTTAGCGCTTATCACTTCCAATGCGATTACATCGCATTGTTCGTCCGTGTAATTCTTTTTCTACATAAACTTGCACGAGAGCAATGCAAAGGGTGGAAAAAAGTATGTGATATATTCCACTCCACAGGTAAAAATATATACCAAAATCTGACTTTTAAATCGTCGTAGAGCAAAAACTGTTCATAATTTGAACTTTAGCCATAAAGATTTTTTGATCAGGAGAGCATAAACTAAAAAATATCAAAAACTTTGAAAATTCCGCCGGGACTATTTTACCATGTATTTGGTGCGGGGTCTTTATCTTCTTGGTTGAAAATTCAAGTATTTTGTAAAAAAATAATAGCTTTTGGTAAGAATTCATCTTTTTGGTTGAAAATGTAACTATTTCATGGAAAGCTTATCTTTTGATTAAAAATGCAAAGAACTGTTTGGTTGAAAATGCATCTGATTTGGTTCAAAATTCATCTGCCTTGATTGAAGATTTAACTGTTTTATTAGAAATTGGTCCTTTTTTATTCGATTCAGCGGTTTTTGATTTAAAATAAAAATCTTTTCTTGCTTAAAATATCAACTATTACATTTTTCGTTGAAACATCAACTACTTGTTTGAAAGTTGAACTACTTTGTTGATTAATGAAAAACAGACCCCACCCCATCGTCTAACGTTATTTTTTAATGAGATGGGGAGGGGGTTAAATTATACGGATAATAAAAAGAGGAATTTTTCGTTAAAAAAATAAATTTTCATCCAAAAACAAATCGAATTTTCAAGTAAAAAAAAATTTCAACTTAAAATAAGATAGCTAACTTTTCAGTCGAATAAATTAATTTCAAATTTAAAAAAACAACACATTTTCAACCAAAAAGAGTAATTTCACCAAAAAGAGATTAATTTTTAACAAAATTAATTTCCAACCAAAAAGACAAATTTTCAACAAAATACATGAATTGATGCAAATATTTAAAAAATGATACAGGTTTGATGATATTTAGTAAAATATAACAATTTATATTTTCATAAACAAATTAGATGAACAAATTCCAAATTTTGGAAGTTCAAGTACAATGAATTGGTTCCTTCCATTCAAATAGCTTGAGATTAAGTTGAAAATCTAAGTTAGTCACAAATATTAATAAATATTTTTATAAACAATTTATCAGAGTTAAGTATTAATTATAAAATATTCGAGGAATTTTCACTGCCTGAATCTTAGCATGCAGTGCAATTATTCATTCTCAAGCTATTCTGATTTAGAAACTAATTTTTTTCTACGTCTAACTGCCCAAAATTTTTAATTTGCTTATCTAAACTTGTTATAAGCATTTGAATTGTTATATTTGACCAAATATTATCAACGATATATTATTTTTGATAAGAATTGCACCAATTCAGAAAAGTAACAGAAATCCAACATTGAAAGTACGTCAAATTAAAATATTTTGCTACAAACACTATTTAAACAATGGTTAATCTTATCTTTTCAATTATTATTGTGATTAAACATAATATTCTTACGTTAATTTGTACATTGAATTAGCCTAATTTTACAATATTTTTAAATTCAAAGTCATAAAGGTGAATGAATTACAAATTGACAACGTTAAAAAAAATGAATAATATGTAAGATAGTGATAGTGATTTCCTTCAGATGGTAAAATTATTTTATTTCAAATTAAAAGCATTATTAGTTCAATCATTTTAAATTTATAGAAAATGTTCCTAGACGAATTATTGCAAATTGATACAGTCAAATCTCACTTTTAAAACGTTAAAAATTGTAAAACTTGTGAAGTTTTCAATGCCCAGTTAAAAAGTCTTCTAAACTGAATAAATTAAAATTCTAAGCCTTCCAAATTAGAGTAATATAGACAGTCTATGAATAAGTATTGAATACAAAGGGATTATAAGTACAATCGATAGTAATTTCAAGATCTCAGGTATTCCCGCTTCTAATGCGACGCCAGATATGATTGGTCATGACCAGGCGATGACCACTGATCTAGAGACCTAGAATCGAAAAAACAGGTACAAAGTTGTCACCTTACCAGACACCTGAAAACGTACTCTAGGAGCTGGGTGTAATCCTGTGTGCCGTTCTAGATTCTAGATCCAGTATTCTGAATTACAAATGTAACGTAAATTTTAGGTACTTGGTACCTGAAAGTTACTTAATTTTGGTGTAATTTTTATACATAAAAATATTATTTCTTCAATTCACTTAATTAATAATAATAATAATTTTAATTGAAAATATAAGTGAAGAAAATTAGATCATTTATTGTCGTTAGGAGAATTACTTGATGCGTAAATTGTTAAATTTGGAAATAACGTATCGTTGGTATCATAATAAGAAGATTCAAAATGTTATGCATTTACATTATTAAGTGCTAAATTGAAAAATTCTTATATTTTGTACTTAATCCTCAGTGGGAGTGCAAGATGGAAAAGAACGCACTTATGGAAAGTGCTATACTGTTGTCCTACTCATACTCACAACTCTTCCTGGATATTTGCGCTCGAGATGCAAGCGCCCCTTGCAAGAGAGATAAGTTTACGCCTTTGGCTTAGAAAAAATTTGGGATGGTTTATGGCAGGCCTGTCCAAGTAGAGGAAAACTGCTCATTCGCCACATGTTCGAGTTCCACCACCACTTCCGTCTTCTCAGATCCAGAGGCTTTGGGGGGTGGTCGCCCTCGTGAAGTTGAATGAGTAGAGGTCGGTGGTGGTGTTAAATTCCCATCTGGCAAATGAGCAGTTTTCCCCTACTTGGACAGTCCTGGTTTATGGGGGCCACATGCCGCAACCGGAAAATTGTCCTTTATAACAGCAATAAGGATCTATTACGTTTTATGCGAAAAAATAAAATTTAATAATAAACAAAGTATAATAGAAATATTTTTAAAAAGCCATTTTATTATTTAATTTTTTTGAAAATTATTCAGCTTTATTACAAGTCTCTGCGATTATTAGAAGCTGAAAACGATTTGAATAATAACGATTTGAACAAGGTGAAGCTAATTTTTTAATGCGGCTTTACATTATCCCTGTGAAAATTTCCAGTAGATTTGATTAAAAATTGCTACAAGTACAGCACGTCAAAGTATGTACATAGTAAAATGTGCATTAACTTGTTAAATATAAACATTAGAATACAATTTTCTTAATATAAGTTGAAGTAGAACCAAAAAAGAGTATCTTTTATTTCTTGAAATTTCTTGATAAAATTGCTCCCTACAGAGAAAACCAGCTTTCTATTCTGGCTCTGAATTTTTTCATTTCTTTAATCGATGTTTTCTCGAAACTGATCACTTTTATCAAAAAATGTTCTCTTAGAAAAAAGTGCTCCTCTGAGAGTAGTCCAACTTTTGCTTGAAGTTTTTTGCTGTGCAATCAATATTTCAAACAAAATAAGCACAACTTTATTTTTCCTCATTTGTCCACGTAATTGTTCATTTTTTATCTTAACAATTGATTTAATCAAAAAATGATAGAGAAAATTTCTCTTCGTAAATCGGTTTTCTAGCCGACATCAGCACAACATTTTAGATAATATTCAGTAAAAAAATCCGACGGACCTAGAACGGCACACAGGATTACATCCAGTTCCTCCAGTAACGCAGGTCCAGGCAGGTACAGAGTAAAATCCCCCCCCCCCCCCAGTCATTGCGCCTTGGGCAACCGCACAGCTCGCACACCCCAAAAGCCGGCCCTGAGTTTGAGTATTGAAAAGATCATATTAAAATGTATAGAGTTAAAATGTATCGATGTATCTGAGTTTCGAAATGGGACAAAGTTTTGTCGAATTCTGCGAACGACATTAGGGACTTAATGCAGTATGAGATCTAGATTAACTGAAGTAAATGGTAGTTATTGACAGAAATACTGTCACTTTCTTCACAACAAAAGAAAGACCAGATTTGAAAGAGTTGTGGTTTTACAAAAAAAACTAGAGGGACAATATGTAGAGAATTATAATTATCATAGAATGATTGATTTCCGAATCTCGTTTAAGCATTAACTTATTTTAAAATTTTGTTTAAGAGGAAGGCAATTTTAAGATTTGATTTTCCTGGAGGCTTTGGAATTTTTTTTATTCAACAAAAATATTGATAGTTTGACCCTCTAGATTCTAACGAAGTTTTTTTTGAGCACGTTAAAATTTCGATAAGGTGTCTCAAGATATACGTTTTACGGAGAGCGAGATAACTCACTAGTATGATTCAAATGTTCTAAGGGAAACCGAGACAGATGGTATTTTGTGTTTAATCAGTTGACCACAGATTAGAAAGAGGCTTTCTCATGATTCACTTAATTTTAAGGGCGATGTTTTGAAATAATATCCATTTTTCAATGTCCATTCTCGGAAATTTTGAGGCAACGAATTATTCAAATTTTGCGACTTTGAGGTTTACAGTAAATTTGAGGTAAATTGATTCGAACCGAGCATCGAGAAAGGAAAGCCTGGATTATCCAAAAATATTTTCGAATTATTGAGAATTGCATGATAACCTAAATTTTGAAAAGCGTCTTGATAAAATTTTGTTGTTGCTACCATATATGTTGAAATCCTAAGCTTCAGATTTATAGATTTTGTTGAATATAATTTATCGGATATTTTGAAAGGTTTAAAATAAATCAGATTTAGGTTAATTAAGGGATCCTATAAGAAAAAAATCTATCTAGGCTTGCAATACATTTTTTTTAAGTATTGGCAGGTAGGTATAGACTAATAGTCGACAGGCAGAAATTTCATCTTGGGACGTTCAGTACAGTGCTGCCAGGTCTGGGGATTTTTCTTCAGATCTGAGGAAATTTTTGCGTGTCTGCGATTTCTGAAGATTTTGAGGAAATTTTCTTAAAATCTGAGGATTTTTTTCAATTGATCCTTTTTTTCAATTTGCTTGCATAAAAAGCAATTTTCTGCGATGCCTAATGATAAAACGCTGAACGTAGAACTAGTAAGGAAAACGCAATCATGGGACTGCACGGCACCGTGAGTTACAAGTGGAAAAAATTTCAACCACCAACCATAACCGTTCCCGTTTCCCAGCCTCCCAATCATATTGCACGATTTTCACTACCGAACGGACTAATATCCGCAGAGTTCATGATCTAAAGGCCTTTTCATACTTCGCTTGCTGGCAGTATAGAGAATGGTCCGTCTCTTTCACTCGTATGGACTTCCTGCAGGCAGGCTGCCTGCTACTGCCGGCAAACAGATGTATAAAAAGGCCATAAGTATACATGTATTTCATGTATTGTAAAAAAGTAATTTAAAAAATAATTTTTATAGTTGAATATCTTTCAATTTGCGATTTAAAAAATCAAATTGGTATGATTTGCTATTTGAGAATATGTACACTAGTATTTTAAATTTTCCGCAATTATTCTTGTGCATTTGACATTTCTAGATATTTTGACCAATTGTGTGTTTACATAGCCGAACTGTAGTAGGACTCCGATGCCTGAAGTCGATCGGACCTCTCTTTATACCATGTGCGATAGACAAAGACGTGCGATCGAATTTGAAACGGAAGTTTCGAAACCTCTCCTTCTATCAAGTAAAGTAGACAGAGAGGGGTTGGTAGTTTCGAAACAATAAGTCTGATTTGTCGTTCGAACACCATCAGAACCTCTTTGTCTACCTCATACGACAAAAAGAGAGGTTTCGAAACCTTTGATTCGAATACGATAACACCTCGTTGTCTATCTCACATGGTAGAAAGAGAGGCCCGATCGGCTCCAGGCATCGAAATTCCAATGCTGCGCGTAAGGTGAGTATGTACAATATGTTTCGAGAGCTTTGTGCGCATGTTTGGTTTAGTGTATAATCATTTTCAATTCATATTTCTTAGTTAAATTCATAAAAATGTATATGATTAATGTGATGCTACAACTCAAATAGCTATTACAACTTGAATAGTTCATAAGAGTATCATTAATTATTCAAAAAATTGACATTTGAAATCTGAAGAAATTCTGAAGAAATCTGAAGAATTTTTTTGAATTGGTCTGGAGATTTTCTGAGGAAAAATCTGGGAGAGCTGAAGATTTATTTTTTTGCCACCTGGCAGCACTGGTTCAGTAGAACAATAGCTGCCCAGGTTCATGATGGGTTCAATAATCAAATTAGGGAAAAATTGCATTAATCTAAAATTAACTTACTTAATTGATCTTTCGTTCGCATTTTTAGTTTTGATTGTGAGCGAAACCGGAAAATATGGTTTATCCCAGGAGTCCGTTGACTGGGGAGAATCTCCTTTCCGAAACGTTTCTGCGTTTTCTTTCACACTTTTCACACCTGGACTTTGGTAGCTGAATGAAACCAGGAAATACAGCTTCTGTTGACAGGTACGAAGGGATTTCTGATGATTTACTTAATTTTAGGGGCATCGGAATAAGTTATCGGGGACACTGGAACGCTTATTTTGAAAGATATATTCGATACAGAATATATCTATGTATAATAAATTAATTAAATTTATATTTTACATTTCAAATTTATTCTGTAAGAAATCGGAATCATTCGGAACGAAGTAAATAGTGGGACACAGGAGAAAATTCAGAAAGCATCGGAATAAACTATTTGGGACACTGGGGCATTTATTCGGAAAGAAATCGGAAACGTTCAGAAAACGCAGTAGACACAGTGGGACACTTCGAAAAAGTACGGAAAGACGTCGGAAACCTTCGGAAGAGAGAGGCGTTCGGAAAGAAATCGGAAGCAAAGTTCATGTACAATTCGGAAAGGATCGGAACGGTGCCTCTTTCCGATTCTTTCCGTTTGTTCCGCTAGGCTAAGGTGAAAGAGTTCAGATACTAGATCATTTATGATAGTTAGTGTTCCGAAATATGAACGAAGCTCTTTGAGAATTAACTATTATTATTTTACTGTTTTGCCGCTTACCATGAACTATAATTGTATAGTAGTATACCATGGTCGTGATTGGCCGAATCTTCGTATGTAACTTAAAAGAATTTCGTGCTTGGTCGCCCGTGACTCCAACAGAAGGCTGATGTTCGCGTCCGACACCTCCAGGTAAAAATCATCACTCTCATTCTGTACCCCGTCTCGGTTCGGCTTTGTTCCACCAAAGATTTTACTTGGATTCATAAAGAGTAGAAATTTAATTTTGATTTTTCGGCAGATAAAAAAAATCATATTCGAGGTATGTTAATCTTTTGTTTCGGCAAAGACCGTGGCTAACTTTACTTCAAGAGTATTTACATTTAACATTTATAAAGTGATGCCAAACTGTTCAAGAGTGTTCTTTGCCGGTCAATATGATTTATAATTGTTAAATTTCGCCAATGGTTGGGGGTCGGCCGGGTGCATTCTCGCTCGTTCTTCTGACTCTTCGAAAAGGGTACAAGCAGATCGGGGCGTGACCATCTCGTTGATTTTGAATATTATAGGATTGTGACTTTTGGTCAGCGATATAGAGTTTTTCAGTTCTTAATTTAAAATAATCTAAAGACACCCTTCACAGATAAATGGTAAGATTGTGGGTTTTCATTAATCTGATGTAATATTTATCCTCAAATGTTATTTTCTTCATTTAAATATTTGCTAAATTTTGAATAAAGGTATAATTTGTTATTTACTATAGAGGTCTTATAATTACACAGGCGCACAAATGTGTGGAGCCAAAAAAGCGACCTATGTAGCATTGTAGTATTGGTCTAGCATCATCAAAATCTGCATTGATTGGAATCTTCTGCTTACCAGTTTTTTTATTCGAGTTTGAATTGTTTACTCATTTCAAATTATTCCGATAGGCCACCATAAATCAAAAGATTTTGGTGGCAAAAGAATTGATTTTGCAAAAGTTATTAACACTGGAAATTTAATGTTACAACATGATCAGCATATTTCTCGTGAACGGCTAAACGGACTTTGAAGATTCGTACGGTGAATCTTTTGTTTAAAAACGTACATTCCAAAAATGTTTCTCCTGAATATAATAGCATTGAATTTGTATAAAAAATATAAATTTTTTATGAACAAATTGAAATTTTTTTTGCACGTCATTCTACATTTTTTCTGCAGAGAAATGCGAAAAGAAATACTAAGTAGTTTCTACTATTTCACGGGATATAAATATTTTAGTGCAACGCGCGAGGAATAAAAATAAAAAGAAATGTACAACACAAGTCATTTGAGATAAAAAAAATACGATATTCAAGGAAATCTGACGAAAAATATGTCTACGTAGGGAATGTCGAATAACATGCAGAATAACATTTTTTAAAGAGAACAAAAGTACAATTTGTTTATAAACAATGTAATTTTTTAAATACATTCACTGTTTTACATGCAGAAGGAACATTTCTGGAATGTATGTTTTTTAACAAAAATTTCAACGTAAGATTCGTCAAAATCTGTGTCGCCGTTCACGAGAAAAATGTCGACAATGTTGTAACATTAACTTTTTATTGTTAATAGCTTTTGCGAAATTTTTTGTTTTCTAACCAAAATCTGGGAAAATTTTTTCAAAAATAAGGGCTATAAAAAATGCATTTGACAGCGAAAAATAAAACGACTTTCGACTTATGGTAGTCTACTGGGGGTAATTTGACATGAACAAAAAATTCAAACTCGAATAAAAAAACTGGTGAACAGAAAATTCTAATCATTGCAGATTTTAATTATATGGTAGACCAATAATACAATGCTATATAGGTCGCTTTTTAGTTCTGCAAACTTTTTTCTTTTGTGTCCCTGTGTTTTTGATCAAAATCCTCCCTTGTAGAAAAGAAATTTGGTTATAATTATTACTAGATTGAATTTAGGTGACTTAATATTATCACTGTGAATTTAGAAAAAAATAAATTGCACGAGAAGTATTTTTCGAACACCGAGAAACACCCTTGCTAAATCGACAATCGGAACGTTCTGGAGGATAAGGGCTTTTACCTCGCAGACAAAAAAACACCACCTTTAAGTTAATTTGTTAGGGTAGGAAAAAAAGAAACGTCATTAATTTCATTAAGTCCTTAAAGACTTGTTTTTGTTTATTATCATCATCATTTTTATCGTCATCATCATCGTCACCGGTCTTATTCTTGAAAATCGATTAGTGGATCACAAAAGCATATAATTCTAAACTTATAATTTTTTTTTCAACAAAAGGACCGATGCATATCTTAAATATATTTTTATGGTCACGATGTATTGTGCAAGTTCAATACATATTGCATGGATCAAATACGTAGATTTTTTACATACTTGCGTTGGTCTTCTCATTATATAACTTTGGACAACCTTTAAGATTTCTAGAAAAGCTGTGCTAAAAATTTCGTTTCATGAAGAGCAAAAAGTAAGGGTCACTTATATGCAATAATTGCACATTTGCAACTACGGGTTCGAGGATAAAAAAAATCAGAATTATTTCAATTGAGTTTAAATAGTAACCTGAGTTCTGTGATAATTATAATTCGCAATGCTGAATTACTGTGTTGGAAAAATAATATTCGTGCTCATAATTATTCATCAATTAAAACGAAAGTTTTTAATGTTTTGTTGGAAAGCGCGAAGCTTTCATTCATAAATAAAGATATTTATATAAAAATAGGCTACTTCCTTTTTCTGTAAGACGTAAATTTGGAAACAAAGATTTTCCTAATAAATATAAAATTCCACTAGAATAGTTCGTGAAACAGTCTGAACTTGATTTGTTCAATTTCATTTGTGTCAGTTTTATTATTACTTTTTCCCGACCTTATTAAAATAGTCATATTTGTGACGCATGACGCATGCGCAGTTGACCACGCATACGCAGTGTGTCTGCCGCCCTCCGGGAGTAACAGAAATGTCGGAATGAGTAATGAAGAAGCACTCCGTCTGCGTAGCCAACCGCACACACACCGTCACTGATAAAAATATTCGATTCTGCACTCGCTATTGCACGCATGTGAATATGCCAAATTAATGAAGTCGGGGAAAAAGAATGATGCTGCCCTCGCTTCGTTTAAGCAGCAAACTTACACTAGCCCTCGTGAAAAGAAATACCAAATGAAAACCATTTTAAACTAAATTCAAACCAAGTTTAGTATTTTAGTTGTTTTAGTATATTCTAGAATATAACTGTTTAAAAGAGGTTTCAGACAGGCCTATACCGTAGTCTTTAGTTTGTATTTCTTTTCACGAGGGAGGCAAAAATTGCCTGTTGCCCTCCGTTGTAGCATAATATACTATTTTTTTTTTTACATTTACATTGTAATTCAAACATTTCTTTACATAATTCCGTGAGCGTAAAATTTTAAGTTTTCGAAGATATCTTTTCATGCTGTGATCATTTGCTTGCGAGTCTCTACAATTACTATCTTCCGTCAAAAACGATTTACTTTCATGCAAAGTGACTGAATACATATTAATAAATTCATTAACAAATTATCAGCACAGCTATTGTTCCCGAGCTCAAAATTTGTAGGCAGTTTTAGTTGGAAATTTTTTAAAATGTATTCTGTAATCATTTACCTTGCTCAAAAAGAAGTAACCTTTACCTTACCACCGTTTTGTAGAAAAAGCGTACACATTTCAAAAAAGTTGATGATTACAATTGTCGATTGCGTCATCTTAATGTCGATCAAAATGGTTTATACGCCTTGGGGTACCGAGTTGGTATACTTCCGCTAATATGGTGTGCATAGTGTTTCCATCCTAATTTTTGGGCCACTTCTATGCATCTTTCGTCAACTTCTCTCACTGGTTTCTCTTCCGAATATCTTGTTAGTAGCTTTAAGTAACGACCGTAGTGTTTGTTGAGGTGCGCGTGCCACATGTTGAGAGAAATAGCCTGCAGAAAAAAATTCAGCATTAGCAATGAATGATAATTTACTAGGGATCTGCGCCGATCTTTACAACTTTGTAAAAGTAAAATTGTCCTGCAATTCCAAGAATTGTAATCTTAGGTGAGGCCGTGGCGAGATGAGCATACGGGGTCAAGTGAGATACTAAATTTGCTCTCAAAACGTGTGATTTTTGTTGCGGTTCTTTCAAGAAATAACAGGAATAATGATATTGACTTTCCCCAAAAAAAATTTAAGTAAAAATTAACTTGATTAAAATTTCAACATCAGAATCCTGTGATTGTATGGTATTTGAAAATAAAAATAAATTATTGAAAATAACAGATGATATTTTAAACCTAAAGCTTGACGTGAAGTTTATTTATCGAATTTGAACGTACTAACGCATTTATAAATAATTAATTATTACAAACAGGTAATATTAAAGTTTTATCATAATTGTCATTCAGGTCTGAATGAGCCGGGTTTATGGGGCGAGATGAGACGCTTTTTTCTTTCTTGTCACAAACTCTTTATGGAGATGGCAGAAAAGTTTTTGTTCGTAAGATTTTAGTTTTTTTGAAGGGAATTTTCGAAAATAGGTAAGATTGAAATGAGAGTTGCAGTGGTAAGAACTTACAACAGAAAAACTGACATTCTTGTCTATAAGAGTCTATGGCTGCTACTGTAAAATCCGTTTTATAAAGAAATTCTAGTTTCAAAGCATGAACAGCTGAAATTGGGTTTGTTTATAATTTTTATTTTTTGAGTTGTTTTTTTAGCATGCTCAAGACCGAATTTTTATTTGTACTTACATTGAAAAGTTGCAGATTAAAGCTTCTAAAATTTATATCTAAATTTTTTTTTTAATTTTGCAGAAAAAATCCGCATTGTTATGCAGAGCAAAATTGTGTTTTTTAGGTGTGAGATTCATAATAACAGTTTAGTTTAACAAAAAACTGGTAGAAATATGTTATAAATCGAAATTTTTAATCAAATGTCAACTCTACAGCAGGTTTTAATGAAAATTTTTTTTTAATATGTCACGATTCTGCTTTATTGACTTGAAATTAGAAAAATTAAAATATATGAGGACAAATTTGTTTAAATTGACAATTAGTTGCATTTATATTTTCAAATGTTTTTAAACTCCTTCCCCTAAGTAATAAGACTTAATTAAACCTTACAAAATTATTTGTTGAGCATTTTGTAGTGACACTTATCACCAATCTCAGAATACTTTAAATACTGTATGTGTACGAGAAACACGAAAAGTAATCTTCTATTAAAAAACTAATAAATAGTTGAGACAAGATGAGACATGTGCACAATTTATAATTTTCAAATATTTATCGCAATTACTATTTTTTTAACATTTCGTCATTCATGAAATTGATACCCGAAGCTTCAGAGAATGTATAAAGCCGCACTGACGTTTTAAAAAACTACTATAGATTGCAAATATTTCACTAAAAATGATAAATATGCTCATCTCGCCCCGGTCTCCCCGAAATTATTCCTTCTGAAAATGCTTTACATTTTTAAATTATGTTCCGAACCAGTCACAAAAATATAAAAACCTGATGAAATAATGATCTAAACTAGATCCAAACATGGCAAAACTGTGTTTCAAATGCAGTTGAGCCCTGGTTTAAAACTGATTAAACGGAGAATTTGAAATCGCTCAATTTTAAACGCTAGTAATTTGAAAATTGACTATAATTTATTATTTTATTTATAATTTATTGTTTTCCGCACTTCAGTTGGACGAATTATACAGGATGATACAGCTCTATCACTCGTTTTGTAGCACAGTGCGTTCACTCTGTGAGACTTAAATGAGGAATTAGGGAGCACGACATTTAGCGAATGCGACTCCTAGGGGGAATAGAATGAACTAAATCGCGCTGAGTAGACCTCTCCCTCCCCCTTTACCCCTAATCGTAATTCAGTTTTCTTCATTTGAGCATCATTTGTTTCATTTCAAGTATAATTTATATTGAAGAAAAATTATTATTTAAATATGTTTGCAGAAGTTGATCTCTGTACTTATTAAATTGAAATACAAGTTTCGTCTTAGGAAACACATTTCGAGGTTAGCAATGATGTTCGAACCTCTTAAAATATGTACAGCGAAACTTGTATTACTAAAAAAAGTAAACACCATAATTGACATCATCAGGAGCAAACATATTTCAATAAACACTCTTCTTTAATATAAAATACACTCAAAATCCTGAAATATTCTGGCGTGCTACCAGGTTCTACGACGCACCGAGTTGACAAGTCCCCTGGCCCCTGTAAGTCCGCAACCATTTTTGCATATTTTTGAAAGCATGCGCCGCCTATCGGGAATAGAAAACACTAAACACGGTCTCATTTTTACCCATTAGAGTGAACGCACTGTGTTTTGTAGGTAACAATGAATGAAACATGTTTGAAGTTATTTCAATAAAGGTAGTGTCTATACGTCCGGACACAAGCGATAGTTATGAACATACCTAAGCGCACGGACTGTCCGGACGTTTAAATTCAGCCTTTATTAAAATAAGTTTGTATTTAATATTATTAGAATTCCGATTTTAAATTGTTTAACCGTTACGGCTTTCAGTTTGAAATACTATTCAAATTGAAAGGCTCTGAAAATTAAAATTATTCCACTTTCAATGCTTTTACATTTTAATTCAGTTTTGAATATTTCAAAATGTTTAGTTTCAAGGCTTGAATGAGGGGTTGAAAACACGGCGGATGAAGTATACTGACTGCAAGTGACTTCACGCCAGTGACTTTAATAAAGGCCCTGGCGAAAGTTTCGGATAGGAATTCATTCCGAAACAATCCGAATCATTCCGAAATCTGTATCTGAACCAATGCCAATCTATCTGAAGCAATCGGAAAAAGTTCTCATTTTCGTTCGATCCAAATCGGTTAAAAATTAATCCGACTCAATCCGAACAAAATTTTCAAACCGAATGAATCCGAACTCGGATTGACCTTAACCGATTTTCAATCCGAATAAATCCAATGCAATCCGAACTCGGATTCATTCGGATTGATAATTCAGTATATATCAATCCGAGTTGGGATTGATTCGGATTCATTTGGATTGAAAATTTGGTTCGGATGGAAGTTCGGATTGAGTCGAATTAATTTTTTACCGATTTGGATCGAACGAAATGTCGAACTTTTTTCGGATTGGTTCGTATTGATTCGGGTTTGTTCGGATACAGATTTCGGAATAATTCGGAATAAACTCCGATCCAAAACTTTCTCTAGGGGGCGCAGACCTGACGAGTTGAGTTGTTCACCCTCGGGCATGAATATCATGTTCTGTGAATTAGCGTTATCCATAAATGACGTTAAGCACTTGGGTGGGGGGGGGGGGGGGTATTTTTGAAAAATTTTCTTTGCGTACACAATGTTAAATGAAGGGTGGAGGGGTAAAAATGAAAATGATAGCGTGACATTATTTATGGACGTCGCCTAAAACACAATTCGTATTAAATTACACAAACACACGAAAAAAGGTATTGGCCAGCAGACGAGAACAACATTTCCATACGTTTTTGAGGTAGCTGAATCCGAATTCAAGGTTGGCATGACTCCGTGAGATCGCATTTCGTTCCTAACCTCAAAATAGTGATGAAAGTTGAAACACTTTTTTCACTTTCTTGAGGTCAGGAACGAAATGCGATCTGACAGAGTCAAACCAACCCCAGATTCGGATTCAGCGACCCCGGAAACGTATAGAAATGATTGTCTCGTCTGGTGGGCAAGGCTTTTATTTTGTTCGTGTGCCTGTGTTATTATAAAGAAAGAATTATTGAATTATTAATTTTGAAACTGTTTGAAACGTCTATTTACGTCAACTGTCCCTCTACAATAATAATAAATTTTAGAAAAATAATCTCAAAACAAACGAAATCCAAACGAATGGAAGCGCGGAAACTTCAATTTGAACGGACGGACAGAATAAATCTAGCTTACTTTAGTACTGTAGATTTTATAAAGTTTGAATCTGAAATAATGCAATGTTGAACGTAAGAATTGAGGTGTCGGGTGTAAAAAGGAGATATAAAATTATTTTACCGGAGTGGGGAGGCCCCTAAGCACTTGAGAATAAAGTTTCGAATTTTAATTTTTGAAATACGTATCCGCATTCAAAATTTAATAACGCATCTTTATCTCTCATTAGAAAAAGTTGTAGCTTTTTTAGTTTTTGATTCATTTATAAAAAACTGTTTTTTTATGGAATTACAAAATTTAAAAAAAAACGAAAATTTTAAGCCAAAAAACGCACGATATGAAAAAAGTCATAAGGAGAAAAACATTGTTTTTTGAACACCCTACAAGCTTGTGATCACAACTTTTTGAATTTTCTTGAAAAATCGAAAATTCAAATTTTGATCACACAAAAAAATAATGAAAAATCAAATATTCCATTGTGCGGTCAAACGATACAAGACACGAAAAAAGACAAAGAAACAAAAATTATGCATTCAAAAAAGAGCTACAAATTTGTTGTTAATTATTTTTCGATAGGATGCCTGGTTTTTGTTTTATTCGTAAAAAACAACATACATACATACATAGATTAGCAGTTCGAACTCGAAAGTTCATTGCCTCACTACCTGATTCGGGTAGTGTTTCTACGTGGATATTTACTACCAATGTGGGCCCACCACACCCACGACGGGCCAACAGCACGCAGTATTCCTGAACGGTCACCCATCCAAGTACTAACCGCACCCAACAATGCTTAACTTCAGTGATCTTACGAGAACTGGTGTTTTCAGCGTGGTATCGCCGTTGGCGAAAAAACAAAAAAAAACAACATAAAAACTTTAAAAAGGGCCTAGCCGGGTAACTATGTAAAATCTGCCCCCGCATGTATCAAGGCCAAATTGGTACCATATATTGGCACCTATGAGTCACAAAATTCCTCCAAGTCTCAACCTCGAAAATATATTTTTGTAGTAGTTATGGAGGGGGAAAGAAAAACCAAAAAAGTAGTTTTTCTTGTAAACGGCTTGACCGATTTTCATGAGGAAAAAATATGTTATGCAGGTCGATGGGACGATTAAAAAAAATTGAAAAAATTTTTGGATAAAAATAACAGGTCTTAAATTTTTTTTTTAATTTTTCAAAACATTTTGTTGAGGGTATGTTTTATAGTGACACCCACCATTTTTTCCATGAATATTCCTTCAGATGTCCTCTTCAACATATATTTTTGTCAAATTTTTTGAAGTGATGCAACATACTCAGATAACAATGGTGCGACGCACAGTACTCGCATGCGTGCGAGGCACGCTGTGCGAGACATAACGCCCGCATGCCACCATCACCTGTCGCAATGCTGTGATGGGTAGGTAAAGTGCGGGCGTAATGCGTCTCATATCGCCATCACGACGTACTTCACGTATGACTGCGTATGACAGCCTGTCTGCGACGCATGCGTGCGTTCATCGTGTAGATAATAAATAATTCCATAATAATGATCTAATTAGATCTTAGATATTTGTTATTTATCGAAATTGGAATATTACAAATTGTGTGGTAAGCCCACACTTGTAGTTATTTACTACAAGAAACTATCCACCTAGAAACACTATCCGAATCGGGTAGTTTCACGCCTACCCTGAAAGGGAAATGGCTTACTGGTATACTACTACTAATGGTATCATATGAAGAAAATAATAAAAATGATTATTCCGCCTTTTCATGGAACAAAATGTGAAAAATTTCCAAATACTTTTTCTAACTTTTTCTAATATACATATATATATATATATATATATATATATATATATATTTCGATTCCTTTCGGTTTCGGTTTCGATTCCTTTGGAATAGAACCGAAGGGCCTATGACAAAGCCACCGAACGCGTCCTCGGGTTGCGGATAGAGGGTTCCTGTACCAAGGGTTTCTGCTGAATATGGTTACAATAATTAATAAGCAGTCGCGGACAATTGTCCAGGGATGGTCCCGAAGGAATAACTCCTAAGCGAAGGCGTAACAACCATGCCGAAAGCTGAATGGCACCTGGGTTAGGTGTCTCAAACGGTGACTCTGGGATACCGGGCGACCTCTCAGAGTATCAGCTTTATCCTTGCACGCGGGGCTCTACAAGGACGGACTAACCCTTTCCCTAGCTGCTCGTGGGAACAACAATGAAACCACCAAAACACCAAAATGTTGTAGATGCGGTTCAAGACAATCGAACGCGCAGAGCATCCGACAATGGGTCGGCAAACAATGCCGATCAGCTTAGAGTTCGGGGTCCTGAAAATAATTTAGATGGAAACACGAAGACGAACCGGCGAAACGCCCACATTGAATGGACAGATCGACTTAGGGATGACGTGCTAGACTGCTACGATGCCAGCATTATCCCTGTTCGCGGAGGCTTTATGGCGCGTATGCACACTCTGTGGTGCCAGAAACACCCAGAGCTTCAGCACGTTTCGCATCAGTCTTTGCGAAATCAAGCCGACTACCTCCGGAAAAATGGATATGTACGCGGAGCGCTTCCCCAACCGCTGCTTTATCAAGCTGCAGACGAAGATGAGGAAGCGACATTGAGACCAACCGCAGAAAGCAGGCACCTGCTGAGAGATGATCGCAATTTCATTACTAGAAGGAACATTAACATGCAAGTTCCTCCTAAGCCCCAAGATCTAGCTGAAATGGATGCCTTCCTTCGTGGAGATATCTCGCAAGAGTCCGACCTCTGATCGAAGGCTCGAAGGATCGAAGGCTGAAACCAACGATGGATCAAAAGACCAAAAGACGCTTGCATCAACTGAACAAGAAGATTGGATGGGCAAGACAGAATGGGTCCCGTGTTCAATGTGTGATTGACTACATAACATCTGGTAGACCGTTTACGGAAAGGGTTCGAAAGTTCGCCCAAGAACTAAGGATCTTGAATCACACACTAAACAAGTCAAAGCTGCTGACAATCAAGCAGCATATTGTTGACAAAATACGGCTGTTATCTGACGCAAGGAGGAGAATACAGAAGAGGGAGACATGGATCAGGGAGAATCAACAGTTTCTCGCTGACCCATCGCGCCTCTTCAGCGATCTACCTGTTTCTGTAAAAAATCCACCCAAGCCCAAGGAGGTAGAGACTTTTTGGAGAGAGGTGTACAAGATCCCGAAAACACTAGAGTTGAAAGAAGATACTGAAAATATCATCCGCTTCAAGGTGTTTTGCGACAACCTCATAAAATCTGAGGAGGAATGTCCATCAATCACTGCCGAAGAGGCGAAAAAAGCACTTAGAGGCACGAAGAACTTTTCCGCTGCTGGACCAGATTGTATCAAGAACTTTTGGTGGAAGAAGTTTACTTTTACACACCAACATTTGGCCCGCATATTCACCTCATATTTAAAGTCGGAGACGCCCATTCCGCAGTGGCTGGTGTTAGGACGCACTATACTCCTGCCAAAAAAAAGGCAACTTGTCCAACCCAGAGAATTACAGGCCAATAACTTGTTTGAACACGCTGTATAAGATCTTTACAGCTGTCCTCCAAAACAGGATTGTTCGACGAATTGAGCCTGTATGGAGAGAGATGTACGAACAACGTGTCTCGAAAAAAGGTGTAACAGGCTGTCGAGAGAACCTGCTAATTGACAGGTGTGTCTGTAAAGACGCTGCAGCCCATCAGCGCGTCCTGTCAATGGCCTGGATTGACTACCGGAAAGCTTTTGATTCAACCTCTCATAGACATATCATCTGTCTGTTGGAAAGCTTGAAGGTACATCCACACATACTGAGATGCATAGAGAGATTGATGCCTCTTTGGAAAACTAGATTTACTATCTCATCTGGAAATTATCGTGTGATAACGAACAACGTCACCTTCCAGAGGGGCGTCTTTCAAGGTGATACCATGAGCTCTTTGCTTTTTTGCATCACACTTTTTCCTCTATCTCTCGCACTACGAAATTCTCCTGGATACCTCTGTGGCGACACTAATCAGCGCGAGCATAAGGTCACTCATGTATTTTATATGGATGACCTGAAGATCTATGCCTCTGGTAGAAGCAAACTTCAAACTGCTATAAATATTGTCAAGAACTACCCAGGAGAGATTGGGATGGACTTTGGCTTGGACACGTGTGCCAAAATTTATCTGAATAAAGGAAAGATTACTGGCGTTCCCAAGGACCCTGAGCTTGTGGATATAAGTGTTATCAGACATCTTAATACTGGAGAGATCTATACATACCTGGGCGTGCCTCAAAACCACATTCAGGACGTAACATCAGTGAAGGAGTCTCTCCGAAGCAGATACAAGCATCTTCTTCGACAGATTTGGTCTTCCAATCTGTCGGCGTTGAACAAGGTATCTGCGACTAACATGCTTGCCGTCCCGGTTCTACTCTACTCGTTTGGGGTAGTTCAATGGACGAAGAACGAGATTAAGGCCCTTGATGTCATTACACGTAAGATCATGCATATGCATAAAAGCTTGCATATCAATTCGTCAGTTCCGTGATTATATATTTCACGCCGTCAAGGTGGACGCGGACTTCTGAATCTCCAGTGTCTTCATAACCGGATTGTTCTAAGTACAGATTACATCGTTGCGAATGGCAGAGATCCTCTCCTAAAGATGGTCAGGAACCACGAGATGATTGGCGAAGGAGCGTTCCTTTACAAAGCCGCGGAGCAAGCGGCCGAGACCCTTGGCCTGAATTTTAACATCAGAAGTGAGGAAAGTGCATTACTTCATCTAGATGCTTCACGTCTAAAAACCAAAGTGAATAAAGCAGAGGTTGAAAATTTTCACCAAGAGCTACTCGACAAGAAAATGCACGGAAACTTTCACAGAAATGTAGAAAAAAAGTCCTTGTCGAAGTAGCAAACTTTTGCTTTCCTCAAATCATCAGGGCTTAATTCAGGTACAGAGGGTTTTATTTTCGCATGCCAGGACAGTGTCATTTCCACCTTAGCATACCGTGAGTGCATTTTATGTCAAGAAGTTCCCAGTGATAGGTGCAGAGCGTGTCATGCACACGCTGAGTACCTAGAACACATACTATCAGGGTGTCCGACCCACGCGGGAACGACGTATATCTATAGACATAATGCGGCCCTAAGAATGCTTTATTACCATCTTTGTCGCTCTTACGGTATTGGCCGCGACCCTCCCCTGACGAATGCTCTAAAGGAGATAGAGTCGATTGTCCGAAACGAGAAGTGCCAAATTTTCTGGAACTACGATTTTCGGACAGCAGTCTCCGTTGCGCACTCGAGGCCTGACATTGTTCTCCAAGGCTTCGAGAAACGAACTATATTCGTGATCGAATTCTCGGCTTCGTCCGAATACAACATCACTGCAAAGGAGAAAGAAAAAGAGGAGAGGTATCAAGACCTTAAAAGAGAGCTACAACGACTGTACCCAAAATATTCGGTACAAGTAATTGTCCTTGTGATAGGTGCTCTCGGAGGTGCGAAACTATCACTGGTTCGTAACCTTAAAGCCATACCCGCGTGCCAAAAATATGCCAAGGCACTTGCGAGATGGATGCAGAAAGCTGTCATCCTTGGGTCGCTTCGTGTCCTCAAGACACACGAGGGTTTCGCCGGCCTGTCGTTGTGATTTTGTCGTTGCCTATGACCACCCATCTCACGGTTGTGAGACGTGGCCATAGATGTGATTTACCGGGGTGCTACTGGGGGCTATTGACATTTTGTTGGATGGCAGTTGCTATTAGTGGGACCCTGCGGTGGTTGTTTAACTTTTTTTTTTCAAATTATATATATATATATATATATATATTTATTTATTTATAATATTTTTCCAAATTAAAAAGAAAATTTCTTTCTCACTTCTGTTTAGCTGGAAAATTAACTTCGATAAAAAACAAAATTTTGAGGCAAGAAAACGACGAAGTCAATCGGAGTTATGTGGTTAGAAAAAATATTTTGAATTCTGAAAGTTTGCTCCATGAAAATAGGCTGCCTAAAACGCATGACTGTATTATTTTAATATCTTCTACGTATTTTATTTATTTAAAAACTTAATTTTAAACTTTATTAGGCTATCTAAACAGTTCCAATCAGTCAAAAATGTTTATTTTGTATTCAAATAATATTTTGAAAATTCCTAATTTGAATTTTAAATGCATAAAATTTAGAATTACTGTTTAGAAATTTGTTGAAGTATTTGCAGAAACCCAACTTTAATGTTTAATCGAATTTTCCTAATTTTGAGTACTTATTTTTTTATAAGAAGTTTAAGTTTAAAAAGCGCGCTCAGTTTTTGAAAACGATATCTTTGAAATAATGATGGCCATCGCGCGCACGTAGTCTCCCCGCTCTGTCTTCCGCAGTCTCCCGCCATCAGCCCGCGTTTACCGCTTTGTTTATAGTTTTCCGCGTGGTTTTCCGCGTTTTACTCGTTATTGTTTTCGGATATAATTTTAAAGTTAAGTGTTTTTAGGTGTTTATGCTTATTGGATACAATCGAGTGTAGCATACAGCAGCGTTGATATCAATTGCAGAGTAGGTATCAGTATACAAACATAACCTTATTTTTTCTTATATTATCGTGCCATTATAATATATCGTGCTCACTATCAATGTTATAGAAATATACCATTTTAAATAACATAGAATAACTCGGACAGTGTATATTTAAATATACAAATAGTATTTTAGGATTCAGGGTACAGTCGCACGATGATCGCATTTCACACGCACGCGTGCGACCATCACCCGTGCAAGCGATATGCGTCTCATATGAGGACGCATCTGTCATCCGTGGTGAACGCGCGCGTGCGGATTAATCCGCATGCGTGCGTGCACTGTGAGTCGCATATGCATTTCACATTGTTATCTGGGTAGTGAAAAATAATAAAAATCATACTCGGGACACTGTGTAACTGTGTACCTTTATGGTATACTGTACTGGCCGGCTATTTCTTTCAGAAACCACCCTTTTTCATCTGTCTTTCATCAACAACGTTGTTGGCAAATCTAGAACTATCTAGACTCTCACAATACGGGGTGCTTTTTGACCGTGAGTTCCCTCGCCTCTC
>CAKNYM010047982.1:40831-59067 GCA_932195095.1 Andricus curvator
GTGCTTTTTGACCGTGAGTTCCCTCGCCTCTCACAATACGGGGTGCTATTTGATCGTGAGTCCCCTTGCCTCTCACAATACGGGGTGCTTTTTGATCGCGAGCCCCCTCGCCTTTCACAATACGGGGTGCTTTTTGATCGTGAGTCCCCTCGCCTCTCACAAATCAAGACTTGTATTTTAATCCTCATCGCTGTTGTTATCAATCACTGGAATATAATTTTTTGTTTTAAATACAACGCTGAGTATTTGAGCTGGTTGAATAAGCCTTGATAAATATATTGCATGTGACAGGTAATACACGATGGCAGCAATGCGTGAACAGCAGCCAACAGTTCGCCTGCCATTAGCACACTCACATGTGTAGTGTGTTACGCCTGAAACTCCAACACTATTAGGCTTGTACCTAATAAAAACATCTGTATGATGTTCGAGAAATGTGTCGTGATTGGACCTTGAATTTAAGCACATTGGTTTCTTCTTTCGCATACTCAAGAACCAGTTTTCCATCCATATCTAACATTTCTGCCAAATAAGATACAGCTTGAGAAAGCTGATATGATCCAGTGAAAAAGACCACTAAATCTCTTTCTGCCATTTTTGAAAAATCTAGTATTTCTTTTGAAGTGACTGCTTGAAAGGGAGTTTTTCGTCGAATCCACCCTTTTTCCTCTGCCTCAGTAGCTAGTGTATTTTGCACATCTTTTCGAACATGCATTCTTTCCAAGATTTCATCTCTAGCTTCTACGTCAGATTGCAGCCTTTCACCATAAGTATTATTAAGAAATGATGCAATTCTAAAAAAGATACCAACTTTCAGTATTAGCTTCTTGTCTATTTTGTGATCCAAAACCGATACTTCTGTTTAAGAATACCGTGAACCGCTTCTACTGCCCAACGAATTTTAGTCACATAACGGGACTGGTTGGACTCAGCTGCTGTCAGTTGCTTTCTTTTATCTTTCAATGCGGGCATCAATACTTTGAAATTTTTATCTTCCAAATCTTTTTTTACATCTCGAAATCCTCGATCAAGTACAAAGACATCATCTTTTTTCCAAGAATTTGCATAAGCCATTTCCATCCTCAATAATGGTTGTCAAGATTTCTGCATCATTGTGATTTGAAAGATACGGTCCAAGCATATCCACTACATATCCATCAGTCGTACAAATGGTAAAAGGCTTGCAAAGGGGAACTTTCTTTTGTCCAGAGAAATACTTTCTTTGATATTCATTATTTGTACTTTTCTGATGCCGCGCATATGTACCATCACAAATCAATAGTAAGTGATTATGAGCGTCAAATAAATTCTTTGCAATTTCCGTCGTATGATTTTGAATGAGGTTAGCTCTATTAAAAGAATTCAAACCAAAACGACCTGGTAGAACGTCATTTTCAAAAGACTTAACCACACTTGCAGAGTAGTCTGAAATTATCTGCTCATTTTCTATATTCAGCATAGAAGCTAAGATTTTATTTGAATTTCCCGTACGTAGTTTGAAGAGAAATACAACGAGAGCTTGGATCACAGATCGAGATTGACTATTTCGCATAGAAGTCATAATTTCCTTTATCTCCAGAAGATTTTCCCAAGATAAACCAGTGAAAACTTGCACTTGTTTTTCTGAAAGGCTGAATTCACCGATTTTGTTAAGCAATGTGGAATCACATTTGATGGAAAGAGTTTCCATCACTTTAGATAATTCTGACACGGTGAGCCTTGTTGTGTTGGAATGCGTTTTCAAAAGCTTAAGATCTTCCTCGTAAATTCGATTTTTTATCAGATGAGTTTTACAGCATCGATTTCCAGGCGGAATGAAATTTTTTTTCTTAATATAACATTGCGTTCGGGCTTCTACAGGAATTTCAGTTATATTATTGGAAGAAAAACAAAAACAGCAGCATTTGTGGGTAGCAACAGACCTCTGCATCGGAATTTCTACATATTCAATCACAGAGGCTTGATTTTATTTTAATTTTACTTCAAATGTTGGGTCATTAGACGTTGATTCAAAAGCAGAAAGATCTGTTTCAGTTTCAAAATCAAGGTTTTTGTCAGAATTATCTTTTCTATGAACAGTGAGTCGACATTTAGAACATAAAATGTCACCTACAACTATTACTCGTTTAAGACAGGAGGAAAAAGCTTTCGCTTCATCCGTAGTATTCACTAACTTTTTTTTACCCCTCGTTTTTCTCAAAATTACATCGCAGCCAGCACACATAAACTTATCCAGTGATGGAGCCATATTTGAGTAATAAGATCTTTATAAGTATCAAACTAAAAAAGTTCACTTTTCAACAGATTAAGACAGCACATAAACAAAAATCAGGAACAAAACAGTGCATGAACGAAAATATTGCACAAAAACAAATGAAAATCGACGAGTGCAATGACACAAGAATGAGAATTACGATTGAGTCCGCAGAACCTTCAGGCGAGGAGTCGACCATTTTTGAGGATTTGTGCCGTATTTTTATGCTCAAAAATCGCAATAACGTTAAACGATCAATTTTGAGGTTGAACACACCGACGCACTCTTTTTTCCATTTACCTGCCAAGATAAATATTTTTCAGAGGCTAAGTACACAATAACACAATACTGAGCGTTGCTACGCCAGGTTGCTACGTCAGCGAGCCACAAAAATCTCGCAGCCAATCAGAGATCGCGTTAACTCTAGCAGGCCGCAAAAGCCACTGTTCCCGGACAGAAATGCGGCCGGGAAGACGTACTTTCGAGAAGGGGACGAAGAAAATTGTTTTTTTTTTTTCTTATAGGATGCGCACTTTTTTCAATTATAAAAACAAGACAATGAAAATACGTATGTTTCAATACCAATGCATATTATGAATTGTAACAATATAAATTTATTGAAATGATACATTTTTCAGGGTAGCTGAGAATAAAATTTAATGCAAAATAAGAAACAAATATTAAAGTAAACATGATGGATAAAATTTGTGCCTTATATTGCAATATCTGAATAAGCAATCCCAGGCCGAGGTACATAAATAAATGTAATATACATTAGATATAAAAGTGTTGAAAACAATGTAGAAAAGTTCACATTTTGAACAAAATCAAGTGCGTAGCACGAGATACGTGATGAGAATGTGTTCGTTAAAGCCGAAGGAGCTATAAGAAAAGAGAATTCACAATCACCAAATTACAGTAGTCGATGCTTTGATATTCAATTTTAAAAGGTCTGTGCACAAATGTGGGGGAAATATACTGACCGAGCGCGTAGCGCGAGGTAAATACATTATCGAGGGAGAAGCGCGAGAACCAACAGTCACGCGCCATAGGCGCGCTCAAACTTGCGAACCGCGCGCGCAGCGCGCAATGAGAATGTGCCCGCACGGCGGGCAGATTTTTTTGACCGCAAAAATAATCGTTGAAATATCACATGATATTTTCTTTTTTTTTTTAAGTTATATGTGACGATGCCACTCTGGAAACACCAGTTCTCGTAAGATCACTGAAGTTAAGCATTGTTGGGCGCGGTTAGTACTTGGATGGGTGACCGTTCAGGAAATACTGCGTTGCTGTTGGCCCGTCGTGGGTGTGGTGTGCCCACATTGGTAGTAAATATCCACCTAGAAACACTACCCGAATCGGGTAGTGAGGCAATGAACTTTCGAGTTCAAACTGCTAATCAATTTTTTTTTTATGTGAATACGTATTATGAAAGATGTCAAAAATTTCATAATATAAATGCAGTGGAGGTTTTTATTAGAAAAAAATTAAAGATAATTTAGAGAATTAATCTACTATTGTTTTAAAGAGATAATAATGAGCTTTCACTAAAAAAGGTCTGGTTAAATTATCCAGTAAATTGACCTGAAATTATTTTTTGAGTAAAAGATACAACTCTCTTAACTTAGAACAAGTCCTGATTTTTCGTATTTTAAATAAAAATTATCTGTAACTGACCGGCCTCGGCTACGGAGTTCCAACTAACGCTGTAGTAACGTCTTGCCGACCGGGCCGCAGCCTATACGGGAGAATATCGATTGCACTTGAAAATTAAAACATCAATAGTTTGATAAATACTATTTCAGTTGAGCTAAAACTTTCCAGAAAATTCCTTTGAACCTTCCAGAACAACTTTCTGACAGATTTTGATTGCTTAAAATTGTCTCGACTCCCGAAACGATCGAAATTGTTTGTACACGAATTTTGCAATGCCTCAGAAAAAAATTATTATGTTTTTTTTCTAACAAACGTTTTGAACTTTAGCTAACGTTATCGGTTGCAGAAGATGACAGAAAAATATGCATAATTAAATTTTCAATGCGAATACGTATTTAAAAAATTAAAATTCGAAACTTTATTCTTAAGTGATCAGGGGCCTCCCCACTTCAGCAAAATAATTGTATATCTCCTTTGTGCATCCGGAGCCTCAATTACAATGACTTAAGTATTACATCGTTTAAAAATAAAAATAATTGTATAGTTTTCAAAAATTTAAACTTAAAACTTTTATACAGTTTCAGATTTAAAATGGTTCAATTTTATTGTCGTTAAACTAAATTTCTCAATGTTTTAACAAGTTTTAAAATTGTTAGCGGGGGTCGAGCATGGCACCTTTAGTTCATACTGTATCTGAATCAATTTGTTCACAGAGATATACTGTATTTATTTAAAAAATTCTCTCAGACTTAAGATGCTTACAGCCCAATAAGTCGTAGAAATCTTTGTTAAAGTTGGATTTTTCTTTACAAAACTGAATTACTACTATATGAGACATCTGTACATTGTACATACTCCTATATTCATGGATTAGCAAAACACACTAAATTCGAAGGTGTCAAACTTTTATCCAAAATTGTATCAAAGCGTTGCACAATGAAAAAACAATTGACAACTGTATAACCACTGAATTGAAAATTACAACTACATTCATATCTTCCTATATAAATTTCAATTGTTTCTACTATTGCGACGATTTGATCCACTTGCCGATCAAAATTTGGCACCTTTGGATTTAATGTGCGTGTATGCAATTACTGCCAACGGCGATACCACGCTGAAAACACCAGTTCTCGTAAGATCACTGAAGTTAAGCATTGTTGGGCGCGGTTAGTACTTGGATGGGTGACCGTTCAGGAAATACTGCGTGCTGTTGGCCCGTCGTGGGTGTGGTGGGCCCACATTGGTAGTAAATATCCACCTAGAAACACTACCCGAATCGGGTAGTGAGGCAATGAACTTTCGAGTTCGCACTGCTAATCAATGTATGTAGTTATGTATTTAATTACTTGTTTTCATATCATCTCTAAAATTCCTATTATACGAATTTTGAAGATGGCAAGCATAAGCTGAGCACTTGAGAATAAAGTTTCGAATGTTATTTTTAAAATACATATCCACATTTTAAGTTGAATGCCGCATCTTTTTCTTCCAATAAAAAAGTTCTAGCTTTGTTAGTTTTTGAATTATTTACAAAAAACTGTATTTTTCTATGATTAAAATATTTCGCCTTTTTTCACTTCAACTCGCGACGAAGTCGGAATTTTTTTAAATTTTGTTCTCAAAATTACCAAAAATATGCATTGTCATGTTTTTCGACCGATGACGTTAGCAAAAGATTAAAATGTTCATTTGCAAAAAGTGACTATTTTTTTGCCTAGGCGCTATATAATTCGTGAACAAGCAACTTCGATCGTCTCGTGAGTCGAGCGAATTTTGAGCCAGCGAAAACTGTCAGTAAGAAAATTGTTCAGGTGGGTTCAAAGGAGTTTTCTGGAAAGTTTTAGCTCAATTGAAATAGTATTTAACAAACAGTTAATGTTTCAATTTTTCGGCGCGATTGATTTTCTCCCGCGTAGGCTGCGGCCCGGCCGGTAAGACGTTACTACAGCGTTAGGTGACAATTCGTCGCAGAGGCCGGTCAGATAGAGAAAATTTCTATTTAAAATATGAAAAATCAGGACTTATTTTAAGTTATTTTAAGTTTAAATATTATTTATTTAATTAAACACATAAATTACAAGAGTTATAACTTTGTAATGTCCTGCTTTTAAATGAATGGTCTTAAAATTTGAACTTACGCACCTGGGTCTGACGAAACGACCCATGTGATAAGAAATGACGGATAAGCAGGGGACGAAGGACGAGGAGGAAACCGAAACAAGCAGATCCACCGTTGCCTCAAAATTGGAAGCCAGAACCTAATTTGATTTCGGGGACGCCCGTAAATCAGGACAACAAGCTGTTGGTATTACATCTGAGTTAAATTGACCCACCACCGAGAAGTCATCTGAACATTGGAGAACCTAGGGGATAATCAACATCGAAAACCTGCATCATTGGACCACCATTGCTCACAAGGTTTCTTCGTTAACGCGCATGTGCTGAGGTAGGCTGAATATTGTGTGTATGGCTAAATGTGTATCCGAAATTGGTTCTCTGTATTCAAAGAATTTGAGAGGTTGTGGGAGAGAGAGTTTTTTCTAAAGAAAGAGATAGAAAGTGAGATTATTCAAATTATAACTACATTTTCCCCTATTGTGTATTGTGATCGCCGGGCTGGATATTTAATAAATATTTAAGTGATAAATTTAGAAAAATTGGATTTCATTAATAATAGTTAGTAAACCAAGTGAAGGTTTTGAATTAGAAAGTTAAGTATGTATGTCCAAAGGTCGCCACAGCGTCAGGACGGGTCAATACAACTTTCACTCGAAAAATAATTTTAGGTAAATTTACTAGTCAATTTAACCAGATTTTTTTTAGTTAAAACTTATTATTATCACTTTGAAACAATAATTGTTTTATTCTAAAAATTGTTTTTAATTTTTTCAAATAAAACCCTTCACTGCATTTATATTATGGAAATTTTGACAGCTTCCATAATACGTATTCAGATATAATTAAAAAAAGAAGAAAATATCATGTAATATTGTAACGATTATTTTTGGTTAAAAAAAATCAGAAACTATATGCAGGTTTGTTTACAAATAAAGGTGAGATAGAGGATAAGTGGGATACAAGAAATGAAACGTGTACAGATTTTAATCAGAAAAAAAGAATGATTATAAACCATGATTTTCCATATTTTATTTTATTTGAATTGAAAAATCTCTGACGTACTCTGAGGCAGAGTTCCACTTACCTCTGGGGCAACAACGGATTGCCGGGCGGAGCGCAGCATACGCGGGAGATTATCGATCGCGCCGGAAACTACTATTATCAATTTAGCTAATACTTTCCAGGAAACTTCTTTGAACCTTCCTGACCAACTTTCTCACTGACAGTTTTACTTGCTCAAAATTCGCTCGACTCCCGAAACGATCAAAGTTGTTTGTGCACAAATTGTGCAACGCCTCGGAAAAAAATGATTAACTTTTTTTCTAACAAACATTTTAAATTTTATCAAATATCATCGGTCGTACAAGATGACAATGCATACTTCTTACGAATTTTCCTTTAAAATATCAACAAGTTCCGACTTCGTCGCGAGTTGAAGTGAAAAAAGGCGAAATATTTTAATCGGATAAAAAAACAGTTTTTTGTAAATAATTCAAAAACTAAAAAAGCTACCACTTTTTTTAATGAGAGAAGAAGATGCGTAATTGAATTTCCAATGGGAATACGTATTTAAAAATTTTTAATTCGAAACTTCATTCTCAAGTGCTCAGGGGCCTCCCCACTCCAGCAAAATAATTTTATATCTTCTTTTTGTACCCGGCGCCTCAATTCCATTATGTTCAAACTGTGTGCAGTACGTACATACACATTAGAATTAAATTTCAAGTGTTGTTTTTGACGGATATCCAAATGATGCAGCCAGCAAGAGCACGAAAATTGCTGTAAGATTACTTCGCTCGAAAAAACATACTTGAGTCGATGGTGGCAACTGTTCTGCAAGAAAAACTACCTAATGAAGAAAATAATATTTTATTTTATTTTTTACTAAGATTTAAAAGAAATCTATTTTATTATAAATAATTTTTTGCAAAATGAGCAACAAAAAGATTCACAATTAAAAAACAGACTTCCAAACTACCTTACTTTTCGGCTCATTAGAGACAGAAATAACAAATTGAAAAAAGAGGGGGAAAAGGGAAAAAGTCAACCAAAAACCAACCTCTCTCTTTTTCCTTTCTCCGACCATTTTATACTACTAGGGAACCAACATGTTTCGAGGCCAATTTACACCTCCTCATCAGGGATTATTTATAGGAAAGACTAAAGGTATGAAAAAATTAATATACCTGTAAAGAAAATATTTCAATTATTATTAATTAAGAATTTATTAAGTCTAATATCATCAATTTATTTATTGAGAAAATGATTGTTCCATAAAATGAATTCTTTCTATTTTCAAGTAAAAGAAAATTACTTCAACCAATTAATTACTCTATCCCATACTTTGTTATATCTTGTGAGATCCCTATTTAAATTAATAGCCTTGTTATCTTCTCTTTTTATAAACAGCATCTCCATGAATTCTCTCTTTTCCTGATTTTTTTCATGATAAAGAATTTTAATCTCGTTCCAATTACATTCATGATCATGTTTAATTTTATGCTTAGAAACGACTGAGTGATATCTAGGACTTCGGTGAAAAATTATTTTCATGTTCATCTTTCCTACGTCTAAGTGCCCTACATGCCTGTCCTATATAAACTGCATTACAATTTTTACAATTAACTTTGTAAATAACACATTTTTGTCTAGCGTTTCATATCTATCTTTTCCTAATTTTACAATCATATTGCTCTTAAAAGGAACTCTATATATAGTATGTAAACCTAATTTTCCCAACACTGATTACCAAATCTTCGAGATTTTCCCAAAATATGGAAGAACAACAGTATTAAATGTATTATAATCTTCTCTATTTATTTTATTTTGATAATTGTTCTTGTTATTAATATAATTTATTCTGTTATGCACATGGTTTTCAATGCAATCAAAAGGATAATGGTTTAGAAAAAGAATTTGTTTAGATAGTTCAATATTTTTTTCATGCTTTAAAACTTCTAAAATTGAACCGCTGGCGATCAAAAGGGGATATGCCCGAAACGCCGTCGTTTTAGTTGGCCCCTGGGTCATATTTTTTTTCAGGTCAAATTTTAATTTTTTAATAACATGTTCCAATAGGAAATTTTATTGCGCATATTTTTAGTCCCATAAATAAATGTGATAACTTTATTAATTTTCGAAATAATCAAGAAAATGTTACTTTTTTCTACAATCGCAAAATACGAATTTTTTGTGTTCAACTCGCCACAAGTTCTACAATAATAGGAATTTTGTAATAAAAATTTCAGAAAATATGCACCATCATATAACGAAACTAACGTTATTTATAGAATTTCAATTAATTGTCACTAAAAATGTATAACGTTTTTTATTCTTCTCATTTCGTAAATTAGATATTGAAACTTTCAAACGCTTCGGGACTCGAACGAATTTTCAGAAAATTAAAATTAACGGTCACCTAAACTTTTGTTAGGATTCAAGGAAGTTTTTTGGAAAATATCAGGCAATTATGTTTTATAGTTTTAAAGTCACAATTGATTTAAGATCTCAGCGCTGTCCCGTACGCGTGTTAGCTCGTCCTGCAATATCAGCGTCTGTATAACAGCGGACGATTGGAAGGCAAGCCGGACACCAAAACAAAAAAGCATACGTTTATTTTGATTCTCTTCTAAGGAACATAATGCCCAGAAGCATTATTGTAGAATAGTGTTAGCATATAATATTCTGTTTAGGATAGTTTATGTTTACTTAAAATAAAAAGAACCTAAATATGGGTCGAGGCAGGAAAAGAAAAAGCTGTGAAGAAAATTGGTTGAAGAATAAGAAAAAATATTCCCGAAATAAGGTACTACTTAAAAGTATTAGAAAAAATTAAAAATTAACTTTTCTGATAATTTTAATATCCTATTATTATTTTTTATTTGATTTCTTAATAGCTTTTTCTAAAAAATCTTGTATTTTAATATTCATTTAAGTTCATTTAAATGCCCCTGGAAAAGAATTCTTGGAAAATTATTTTTCGCAATTTACTCAAAATAATTCTTCCGAAGTCAACACTGGATACTGTGACGAAAATGATTAAATTAGTTATAAAGAAACCGTACAAGTTATTATATAAACATTATATAAGTTTTAATTTTTATAATTTGTTATTAAAAAATAATAAAGAAATGTAAATGATAATGTCTTCATTATTATTTTGGTAGCCGGCTTGACCTCCCAATCGCCCGCTGTTATACAGACGTTGATATTGCAGGACGAGCTAGCACGCGTACGGGACGGCGCTGAAATCTTAAATCAATTGTGGCTTTAAAACTATAAAACATAATTGCCTGATATTTTCCTAAAAACTTCCTTGAATCCTAACAAAAGTTTAGGTGACTGTTAATTTTAATTTTCTGAAAATTCGTTCGACTCCCGAAGCGTTTGATTCTTTCAATATCTAATTTACGCCATGAGAAGAATAAAAATCGTTGTAAATTTTTAGTGACAATTCATTGGAATTCTATAAATACCGTTAGTTTCGTTATATGATGGTGCATATTTTCTGAAATTTTTATTACAAACTGCCAGGGGGGCCAACTAAAACATGACTTTTAAACTAACTCGAATTTTTCTTACAAATTTTGAAAAACTTTTGGAATTACAGAAACGGAATACGCGAAGATATCTCAATATAAAAATACAATTTTTTATTGTAGTAGAAGGGTGGCAGTACAGAACTGGATAACCAACAACATTGGAATTTTTGAAACAACGAAAAAAGATCCTGTAAAATCGAAATCATCATAAAAAGATGAAGCAAGTATCCGATTCCGAGCTAAAGTAGTGCTAAATTTAGATCGAAACAGTTTTATGAAAAAAGTTATCCACGTCCGATGAAGTGGATGTTCAAGTTGACAATCTCAAAGTGACACTAACCTAACATTGGAGCAGCCTCGATAGCAGATTGCAATAGAAAATTTAATGTTTCGGTTACAAAAAAAAAGGAAAAAAATAGGCGGCTTTAATTAGCGACTAATGATGTAATTTTCATTTTTTTTCAAAAATAAAAACTTATTCCCGACATATGGGTATGCTGAACGATAATAACAAAAAAGTTTTTTCCACAAAATTTTTTTTTTTTTTCCGATGAAATCAAAGTTGAAGAACGCGATAAAATCTTAAAAAATAAGAATATATCTATATATTATTTTTTCAGTGATTAGATGATAATAATTTCAAGAAATATCAGTGAACTAAAATTTTATTAAAAATTGTGAATGATAATGAAATGATATTTCAAAACAATCCTTTTACCACAATAGGTAATTGATTTTTAAAGAATTTTTGATGCAATTAACCCATTTTTGATGAAAATGGTGGTTATCTAGTTTTGTGCTGCTACTTTTAAGTTATGCTTTTCTAAATAAGTGAATTATGAATGAATTTCAATAGAAAGCTTTCATTTATTTTTTCCGTGAAATGGCAATTTCTTATTTTTATTTTGATAATTAGAAATTTCACAATTCCCTGATTAAATTTGTATACACATTTTTCAATAATCATTGTAAAGTTAATATTAATAAAAGTAAATTAAAAAACTTAAAAGAAAGTAAATTGTATAAGATTAACACTAAAACACATCTTCTGATAATAACCTATTATACATATTAAAATAAAATAGTAAAATATAGTATTGAGAAAAACGTCTTTATTAAATAAAGGACTTATTACTTTTAGAAAAGGGAAAGTTTTTTAATTTGAGTAGAAAATGATTTTAAAAATTAAATTTATTCAGTATTTTTATTTTTTGAATAGTATGCACGGAGCTGTCCCGGTATATATGATCAGTCATGCACGCATTATTATATTGCAATCAACTGATCTGATAAGAGCGTGTGCCTTGACATTGGGCAAAGCCTGGTTTTTACCCCACCATTCACGGACTGAGTTGCAGTCAAGTACATGGTGGAGGAACCTACAGCTTAAGGTGGGATCCGGACCACCAGAACCTCGGTAAAGGTACACAGAGAAATTTCAAGAGCTACCAGCTCAGGGATCGAACCCCGGACCTCTAAGGTGAAGGCCGAGCGTCTAACCAATATGCTACTGTTACCAATATGCAATTTTATTAGTATTTTTATTTAGTATTTATTTATTTATTTAGTAGAAAATAATTTGTCATACAAAATACACATCTCGAATAACTATTTATTTGTTAAAAGTTTTTGAACTTTTGATTTTAAAGTATATAAATATAATTTTCCTACGATTCTGCAGAAAATTTAAAATATATCTAAAGATTTCAGATATGTCAAAAATGAATTCAGAAAATTGTAAAGAAATTTTATTTTATTTTATAGGATGCAACAAAATCTGAGGAATAACTGGAGTCTTAATAATTAATAATAATTAGTCTATATAATTGGCCTTTCAAACTTCAGGACTTTTAGAACTTTGGAAGAAATTAAGAAATATTTTATACATTTTCGAAAATGTTTTTATATCGAAAATTATGTCAAAAATGCTAAAATCCCTAAATTTCCTTTAAACTAACTCGAATTTTTCTAAAAAATTGTGAAAAACTTTCAAAATTACAAAAATTGCTCTACCATATTTCCACAAATCTTCCGCATTTTTTTTTTACATTTTTAGAATTCTTTTTAAATCTTTTCGAATTTTCTTTAACAATTAATTAGTCAAAATAGAAAATCATTTCAAATTTTCAGAAGAATCTCGAGAAAATCTTTTTATTCTCTTGAAACCTTTCGAAATTCTTAAAAAGTTTTTAAAGCTTTTTTTCGAAATGTTCAAAAACCTAAATTTGATTAAAAATGTTGTTGCATTCTCTTCAAATCATAAATAATCTTTAAATATTTTTAAAACGTGGAATCATTCTAAATATCTTTCCAAATCATTCAAATTTTTCCTGGAATGTCAAAAAAATCTGAAAAATTACAAACATTACCATAAGATCTTCCAGATTCTTTTTGTGACAAGTTCGTAAATGTTTGCAAATATTTTAAAATCTTTTCAAATATTATCTTCAAATCAATTTTTCAAAAAAAAAAGGAATCATTTTAAATTTTGCAAAGAAACTTAAAAATATGTTTGAATCTCTTGAAATCTTTTAAAGAACGTGAAAAGCTTCTGAATGTTTTTTTCACTATCTTCAGAAATACGTACTTTTTGTTTTAAATCCCTACAAGTCTTATAAACTAACTCGAATTTTTCTAAAAATTTGGAAAAACTTTCAAAATTACAAAAATTGCCTTTAAATCTTCCATATGTTTTCCGACATTTTTAGAAATCTTTTTGAATTTTCTTTAACAATAAATTAGTCAAAGTAAAAAATAAACTTAAGTTTTGACACTTTTTTCGAAATATTTTAAAATTTACATTGATTTAAAAAAAATGCATTTTCTTCAAATTATGAATAATCTTTACATTTTTTTAAAACGTCGAATCATTCTAAATGTCTTTTAAAATATTTTGAAATTCTCCTGAAATTAAAAAAAATCTGCAAAATTGAAAACATTACCTGAAAAGCTTCCAGATTCTTTTTGTGACAAGTTTGCAAATCTTTTGAAATATTTAAACGATTTTATACAAATTAATTTTTGAAAAAAAAAATGGCCAACAGCCATACCACGCTGAAAAAACCAGTTCTCGTCAGATCACTGAAGTTAAGCAGCGTTGGGCGCGGTTAGCACTTGGATGGGTGACCATTCGAGAAAACTGAGTGCTGTTGGCACATCGTGGGTGTGGTGAGCCCACACTTGTAGTTATTTACTACAAGTTATCAACCTAGAAACACTACCCGAATCGGGTAGTGTCACGCCTACCCCGAAAGGGAAATGGCTTAATGGTAAGAAATATTTCAAATTTTTCTAGGAAACTAAAGAAAGTTTTGCATTCTCTTCATTCATTTTATTGAAATCTTTTTATGTTTTTAATTATTCTTGAATCATTTTAAAACTTCTAAATAACTCTTAAACTTACACCAATTATCAGATAAATAAGCTAATTCAATAATATTTTTCAAAGAAATTATTATGATTATCATTCATAATAATAATTTCTTCCAAAATAATTAATGTATCAGAAATAATACGGCACTTCGGCAAAATAAAAAGTATATAAAATATGATTTATAGTATTATTAGGTCACGCGATTGTAAATTTACGTAAAATAGGTTTTATGTAAAATAGAAGGTGAGGAATATCTTTGTGCCTCTTCATAAATAAATAAAAAGCAAGAGGATAATTTATTATAATCAAGAATTTCGTTAAAAGAAAACAAATCTTTATCTGTCCATGTAAACGATTTAATTAAAAAATTGAATTGAAACAAGTTTAGGTTTGTTTGAATCAAACAAATAGGTATGCCATAGTGCTTTGAAATTTCTTCGGCAGTGCAAACTGTAGAGTAGAGGTGTAGGCTTGTGGAGTTCAGATGTTGAGAATACTAGAACATACCGCGCGCTACGCGCGCGGAAATTCTATTCTTATGTTACTTAAGAACACTCACATTTAAATCCATTCAAATGTGAATTAAGATTTATTAAAATATTTTTCAATGAATTTTTGAATTGAATTATTCATAAAATCTAGATAAATTAGAAGCAACATGCCACCTGTTGAAAATACACAAATACAAAATGAATCTAATTAGAAGCATATATCATTGAAATAAAGCTCCATTTCTAAGGCTAAATACTTATTGAAAATATCAAACCTAATTATTTCCATCTCGAATATAAATTTAATTTTCGTCTATGGTAAACATTTCATTGTATTCATATATTATATTATATCAAATTTTTTGAATATATTGAGACACGAAGTTTTCTAATTAGGCAAAAATCTATTGAAAAACGTAATTTTTGATCTTCTTGTCATTTTGTATGGCGCCGCTACTTAAATAAACTCTCAATGAATCCCAAGATCTAACTTTTAAATAAGCTACGTACAGCTGTCCGTGATTGAAAACATCTTTTTCAGATCAACTCCCATTCGATCGAAAGTTTGACCTTGTGATTTGTTCATTGTCATTGCAAATGCTACTTTGACTGGAAATTGTCTCCTTTTGAATGAAAATGGATAAGTATTTTCACAGTGCAGTGTTATCCGATTAAGATAAGCGATTGCGCTCCACGGCGCGCACAGTGTAGCCAAAAGCACTTTTTGTGAACAATGCAAATGCAAATGCGACTTATAGATGGAAACACTTCAATTGATTGATTTATTGAGTACTATGGCACTGGGCTAATTGCTTTTTCAAAATTGGGGAAATATTTTAAAGTTCAGGGTCTAAAGAATTTCTCCAATATGTGGTTTTTACGATCGTCGACTGCCTCGTGTATAGGAAGGACACTGTACTTGAGTTCTTGGAAAATGCGTGCAACCAAAAATCTGTCAATTTTAAAGGGAGTTTTCGTTCGTCTATTTCTTTTCCCTTTTTTCAAAAATGAATTCAGTACTCAGGATGACCCGGTACGGTGCAGTCGTTCTAGACGAAATCTTGAAGAACTAAAATAAAAAAATTTTTCTTTTTTTCAGAAAAAGTCTGTGCAAAATAAAAAATTACCAAAAATTCAGTTAAATTGTAAAGTGAAGTTAAAGTGTAGCCTTAAAATTACACTAAATGAAAAAATAAATAAATTTGAATAAACTTTTATGAATTTTCAAACAAAATTCCATTTAATTCGACGAAATTGAATTTCGGAATATGGATTAATACAAAATCAACAATTTTTTTTCCAATTTTATAAAAAATATCTTTGAAAATTTTTTATTATCTATTAACATTTTTATGGTGATTATGACAATAAAAATTGGTGTTGTGCTGATGGATTTCATATAAGATTTATAACGGAATAAATTTCTCCATTTCACAATGAAATATAGGAAGTAAGAGCAGAAACTGAAGATTCTTAGAAATTTTTAACATATCATCATAGATTTCGCGGAAATTGACAGATTGTGGGGCAAATAAAAAGTTATTTCATGGAGGTGTTATACATAAAGAGAGAAGGCAATAATGAAATCAATTTAAATATAGACATTTCGAGAGATAACAAAGCCTTTGATAATTTCATTTAATTTTTATAGGAAACAGTGGAAATTATTGTATTTTAATTTTCTGTTCATTGGAAATTAAAACAAGTATTAAAGTGCATGAAAGATTTCCGAAATATTAAGGATTGACACTTAAACCGAAAATTAAAGTATACAAATCCATCCATAAATGAAAAATAATGTAAATAATAGTACGATAAGAAACTTCAGTCTCATATATACATACATTACTAATATAAAGCATATGATAGAAATAATTGTCCGTAGTATCCTATAAAATTATACCCTGATGAGGAGATCTAAAGTGATCTCGAAACATGTTGGTCCCAAAAGTAGTATAAAAAAGGCGGAGAAAGAGAAATGATAAGAGAGTGAGGATGGCTTGGTTGTCTCTTTCCTAATTATCTCCCTCTTTTTTCCTCTTGTTATATACTTGTCTCTAAGGAGCCGATTACAAAGTTGTTTGGAAACATATTTTGAGGCCTTTCTATGCAATTCATTTTGCATATATTGAACTTTTTGAATGTCTTTTTTCAAAACAACTGATTTTTGGATTCACAATGTTTCTTAGCATTTTTGTTTCAAAAATAAATGTTTGCACAGATTTACTTGTTAATATTGTGTTTCTAATTTTCTTCTTAAAAAATTTCGCAACTTTATTCGAGTTATTCTTATTTTTCACTGCAATATAAAGGCTAATTGATAACGGTCAAATAAAATTCAATGACATTAAAATTTAAGAAAAGTGATGAGACGGAGAAACTTTCAATTTATAAAAATTAACCGAAAAAAAACGAAAATTAAGCTGCAGTAGTTCAAAAAGAGTCCGAAAAGAAAGTAAAAACGACATTTTCGTATAGCGACTGTATCAATTAAATTTGAATTAGAAATAAATGTGTACTCAATGGACGTGTTTTTTTTTCGCTAAAAGTACTTGATTCAAACGAATTTTTCCCGCTTATTTGGTTTCATTAGCTCGTTTTCAAAAATTGCGTAAAACCATACCATTTTTTGGCCTTAAAAAATTATGTAGCTGTCTAAAAATAAAAAAGCGACACCGTATAAGCGGGAAAATTTTATTTAAATCAAGTGATTTGACCCAAAAAATTAATGTAGAGATTGGCTGATACGCAACTTTGAATAAAGTATTTGAAAGCCGCTGTACTTACGAAACTAGTGTAAAAAGGGATTAAAAACCTTTAAACCAGTTTTATTTTGACAGAGCTCGACGAAATATTTCCATTTTTGTCCAAAACATCCCTATTTATGTTCTACTCAAAGATCCTGCAAATATCTGAGACGTTCATGAAAACTTTATTTAAGTCTCGTTCAGGCACGCCGTGGCCCGCTCTATTGCCTGTTAAAATTTCACATCGCAAAACGATGGGAGAAAATTCTAATATTTCACAAAATTTTTTTGACAAATACAACTCATATGTATTCTTGTGCATTTTATGATAATTATTTATTTTAGTTACAAGAATTGTTTCTAATACCTATTTTGAATTGCGCGCCAGCTGCAGCCAACCAGCGCGCGGCCCCCAACATTGGCATCACTACGGACACTGCACACACACACGCGCGCACTTGCTTTCTCTCTCTCTTCTTGTGAATCATAATTAAAATACTGTATTTTCTTTTTCGTGTAATTAAATAAAAATAATCTGACTAACGTTAATTAATTTGCGTATAACATTCTATTATTTAAAGATAGTAATTGTTTCAGTCATTTTATTTTATTTATTGGTAGTTTTTTTCTCATTTTATTTTTTCAAGTTTCGCGGAATTTTACAATGCTATATTCAATTCTTAGAGTCAACCAATAAGAATGCAGTAAAATATCTAACATTAGCTCACTTCTCTCGTTCAAATCAATTATATTGATATATTTTATATTATTATTTTTAATTTTTAATTATTTATTTATTTTTTAATTATTTTATTATAGATTATATTGATATTGATCAAATATTTTATTCTTTTCTTTCAAGGCCTGGTCCGAAACAGGAGCCAATGGACCAATCAGGAGCGCGGTATAAACAGTCATGCGTACGTGAGCGGGAGTCCAACGTAGTGTAGTGACTGCTGTTCTCCCCTCGCTAACCCCACCACAGCGCTCGCTTCAATAACACTGCGTTGAAATCACGCTCACGTATGCACGACTGTTTATACCGCGCTC
>CAKNYM010047982.1:81051-93953 GCA_932195095.1 Andricus curvator
GACCCGGTGCACGCGGATCCTCGGCTCACCACTTTTAGTTATTTTGGTTAGTTATTTTGGATGTTGACACAATCTAAATTGTTAAAAATTTATCGTAGATGACGTCTTCAACGGCCTGGTGCACAAAACTAAATCATGGTAACGGTAACGGAAATAGTAACGCACGAATATGGGTTTTCAAAGATAGGATATATAGTTACCTAGAAGTATAAGTTTCCATAGTATTTTTGTTGCATTTTACTTATTAAAATGTTTACATATTTAATGCCCTCTTAAATTTTTTTTAAATTTTGCATAAATAAATATTTTAAATGGTTTCTTTCTATGTAAAACTGGCTTTTTTGAACTTTTTTCGTAAACAAATTTATTTTCTATTGATTTTAATCATTTTGTTTGAAATTTTTATAGATATTTTAAAATGAGAATATAAATAAAAAATTATATTTTTAATGAAATGTCATTCACTTTCATTTTATTATTTAAAAATGTAAATGCTTATGCATTATAAATTAATTAATTCATTAACAAAGATTTTTTTTTAGAAAAGGGACGACAATCATGCGGAAAAACCGAGTTTTCCATTTAAAGAAAGCATTTAAAATGTTTAGTTTTGCATAATTTAAACAAAATATTGGACCAAATAGAATATTTAAACCAAATGAATTATGAATCAAAACAAACAAAAAACACTATCTGGCACTCTCTCGTTAGATGTATGCTTTCAAAAATTTTATACTCTTTTTCAAAGGACGTTATTAAGAAACGAAGTTACATTCCGCCCTTTCATATTTCTTTGCAGCTTTTTGCTAACTGCAGTTGATAAAATATTAGACAATTAGACATACTGTGAAAATTACAATTAAACATGACAAGTCAAAACTGTCGTCTAGGAACATATAATTAAAATAAATATTTATTACGAAAATATGAAAATTTCCAACTTAATTTTGAATCTATCTAATGAGAAAAAAATATAGTTAAAAATTATTTACGCATAGCCTTCTAATGCTTAAAGCTTCTTGTTCTTTAAAAACCAATATTTTTCAATCAAGATTTTTTTCTTACTTCAATCATTTAAACAATTTCACAGATATTTACGACTTTCTGTTCAAATTTTAACAAGAAAACATATCTAATTTTTGAATGCAGATTTATTTAGTGAAATTTAACAGAGAAAAATCGTCGTGATTTTTACAAACAGCTGCGATGAAAATATGTTACGTGCGCCGAAGAAAGGGGGCTTTCGATAGGATTTCGATAGTTTTTAAGTTGTTCTTTTTATAGAAACCACCGAAAAAAATTTCCGAGCGTCATTATTGCTAATAATTGAGTTGATAGGTACCCGAGAAATCTGGCTTTCGGTCGAGATGTCGTGAAACACCTCCCACCACTCACCACTAGACCTCCGCGTATCATCTATACCCCGTCCGTGAGCGACGCCGCTATACGCGGAGAATGCAGTGGTAAGTAGAGAGGGAAGATTTCGTGAGTCTCCCCTCTCTCCTAAAAGTCGCGTCTATCGAGTCGACTTCGATCGCTCGCCCTGAAAAATCTCACTTTTCAGAGTAAGCCCCCTTTCTTCGGCGCACGTCACATATTTTCTAAACTAAAAATTTCGATCCATTCTATGAATTCTATGAATTCTATGAGTATTCCCTGAATTAAATTATCTTACGTGAAAATAAAAAATCAGGATGTCTACTAAAATCCCAAAAAAATTTTCTCGATATTTTTCAGTTTTTCCTCGATTATTCAAAAATTTTAAATAAAGGAATCAAATGTGTAAATATTAAAACTTTAAAGTATCAGAAAAGAATTTCAGAACTGAAGATTCAAATTTTAAACAAATAAAAACTTGAACATTGACATTTAAATTGGTTTGAATTTAAATCTTTATTATCGTAACATTTACAATGGCTTTAAGATTTCTAACTTAATTAGGCTTAAATTAAATGCCTCCAAAATTAGATAATTTCCAAATAGAAGCATTTAAAATTCTGCATTTTAATTTTCAATTCAAAACGTTCAAAATTAAATAATTTGAATTGGACAGGTTATACGTGAAGCATATTCAAAATTTAACAAATATTGCGGCTTTGAATTTTTAATTTATCAACTCTACGATAGACTTAAATTTCAAATAATAAAATTCGTGAAATTTCTGTTTATAATGATTAGTCGTTCAAAATTAAATAATTTGAAATGGCAGGTTATGCGTGAAGCATATTGAAAATTTAACAAATATTGAGACTTGAATTTTAAATTTATCAACTCTATATATAAGACTTAAATTTTAAACCATTATAATCTTAATTACTTTCCTGAGTTTTATATTGCATTTAGATATTTATTATAAAATGAAGGGAGGAAATTTTTTTTTAATTGTTATAGCTCACTTTAATACTCTCCATTGCTGAAGCCAAGAAACAATCCATATCTGTATATTTAATAAAACTGTTAATATAACTGATTATAATTTAATAATTATTATTAAATAATAATACAAATTTTCATTTGAATTTTTTAATCTTTAATTTTTCTTTATGATTTATTTATTTTTCTTATTATTTTTATTATTAATAATAAAAAATAATAATTAAATTCAATATAAGATGATGCACATAAACTTGTAATTGTACTTACTAAAAAGTAAGAACAAAAAATACACTAAAAAACATATTTTATTTGAATTCACTACTATATCACCTTTCATTTACTATATAATGATTTACATGATACTCGATTTATTAACCAAATTGCAGTTGATGCAATATTCAATTCGTAAATTCTTGTAAAAAAATATTATTTTATTTGCATTATACGAAACTAACATTAAAATCATTTTTTAATTGAATTGAATTTTATTTGAATTTTAAATATACCTAGATTTTACTTAAATTCTAAATTTAACTAAATTTTAAATTTAATTATATTTTATTTCAATTTTTAATTTAACTACATATAATTTACTTTTTAAATTTATCTAAATTTTATTTAAATTAAGTTTAAAAAAATAATTTTCAAATTTTCACTAAAATTCGAAAATACGAAAAGAATTTTTTTTTAATTTATTTATTTAGCATCTCGAAAATTTCTCTTTTAACAGAAACCGTAAGAGAAATTAATTAATTTTAACAGGATAATAAACAGAATAATTTTAGGCCCTCATTAATTTTAATTTAATTTTAATAATTCAGTGTTCTCAATATTTTTGGCGTACGGAGCCAGCTGACAGAGTCAGGTGGATCGCTGGATACTCGAGAAAAGGTGAAACGGAAAATCACCGGCACGCTTAGTGTGGCTTTCAATGTGCGCTCATGCCCCACCCCGCCTGTTGACGTAGGACGCGGTTGCCTAGAAACGTTGAAAAGTTGAAGAGGGCAGCACCTCGATATAGGCGAAAATGTAGTTAGATGTATATATCGGTCGTCTCCACCACTGATCCATGCCATATCTAGGACCTAATATCTTTGGCGTTATTAATAGTTTACAAGCGAAAACCTAATTATGCAAATCAAGTAAACTCGCCTAGAGATATAAATGATGAATGACAAATTAATGAACGGGTTTGTAATAATCATCAAAATACTCTGCCGCAAAATAAACTTGACAGACTAGAGTTACGGAAGTTGTGGAAAACAAAGACAATCGCGATGATTGTTATTTTAATCAGGGAAACTCACAAGCCGATTAAAATTAAACTGTTAGAACAAGATATAAAAAGAATTCGCATAATAATGGATGCGGAAAATGTCCAAAAAGAAAGCTACATAAAATGTTTAGGGAAATATTTAGAACCCGAAGAACATTTTCCACATTTGATAAAGGAAATTAATACAATTGAAACTCACAATAATGCCCAGGCTGAATATGCATTAACTGATGAACAAATTAAAGAAAAAGTGACGCATTGTACTTTATTAAATGCATTAGAAAAAGAGCGATTCTACAAACTAATTTCCCTAAATAAAAATGTATTTTCTCGGATACCAGGTAGGATCTCGATATATGAACATCAACTGAATAGATGATGAAAGACCTTTTATATCACGAACTTACCCGATACCTATGTTTGTACGCAACAAAGTAGCGAATGAAATTAAGAAGCTTATAGAAATGGGAATAATTCAGAGATTAAACAGTGTGTATGTTAATCCATGAGTGATCACAATAAAAAAAGATGGTTCGATAAGACTTTGTTTAGATGGTAGAAAATTGAACGAAATAATGGTAAATGCTTTCGAATGCGCAGAGCCAAATAAAGTTTTATCTTAAAGATGTGCAGGAACTCAAGTAATGTCGACTTTGGACTTAACTAGTAGCTTTTGGCAAGTACCATTGCATCCCAAGTCTATGAAATATAAAGTTTTCTTATATGAGGGAAAATGTTATGAATTTTGCGTCACACCTTTCGGTTATGTGCAGGAAGAACTTCTGTACTTTATTGCTGGGAGTGGAAAGAAACGTTATTTAACGAAAAGCATTATACATGACGTTATAGAGGAATGTCATGAGCTTTATGGTCACATAGGCCCACAAAAAGTATTTGGAATGCTTCACGAATACTGTTATTTTCCATGTTTAGCAAAAACCATTAGACAAAGATTATCTAGTTGTGATTCATGTCAAAAGAACAAGGTCACAAACCAAACGAGCTACGCGGAAATGAAAAACTATACGCCTGCGAAACATGGAGAAATTTCATCGATTGATTTTTATGGTCCGTTACCCGCTAAAAAGGGGGGTTTAAATCCAGTCGAACACGAATCTGAGCTCCCTGATTGGAGCCTTCCGAGAATTGACGCCGCGCCACGGGTACGGGTGAGATGAGTTGCGGGGGGATTGCGGTGCTCATTCAGACGTGACAAAACAGGAGCGTTGCGGTAAAATGTTGTACCCCAACCGCCTACCTGGGTAACTGCGTCATGGCGTTGCGTCAGTTCACTCTTTAGCGGGAAGCACACACATTTTTATAACGAATGAGCATGATAGCGAGCTCGCATCGACCAGCAGTGGGGCTCCGATGGCTGAAGCCAACGGGACCGATCGGATTATTTCGTGCGATTGCATGTGCCTTTAGCGTACCTTTTTGATCTTGAAAACAGCGCCATCTGACACATTTTAATCAAAAATGTTATTCTACGGTTTAAAATTATTTACTTACTACAAGAATTCTTGTTAATATTTAATCGAAATTCAAATTTGTTCTCAATAGTTCCAAATTGGTGGTGCTGTCGTAGCTACCCAACAGGCGTATTCGAAGCGATGGCTTTGAAACCTCTTTTTCTATCGTATTGGATAGACAGAGAGAGTATGATCATTTCGAAACGAAAAGTATGACTTGTCATTGGAACACAATCGGATCTTCTTTGTCTACCTCATACGATAGAAAGAGAGATCTCGAAATCATCGTTTCGACTTCGATCGCACCTTTTTGTAACCTCAAACTGTTAAGTGTTAACGTTAAGAATTGTGAAAACTGTGTCTCTCGTAGACAATTAATCTCATATTTATAAAAGTAAGAGATTTTCTGTTAAATAACTTCTTTGTATGTCTGGTTATGAAACACCATAATGCTTCATTTTGAAAAACGCGTGTGCTTCCCACTTTAAGTGTTTTGCGAGGTGTTTAGCTTATGCATATACAGTTGCAAAATATTGAAGTGCTTTTGGATGCTGCTGTCTTCGAATGATTTAATCAAGCGAGAGACAGAGTATCTGGACCGATCATTCAAGAGAAAGCTCTCATTTTAAACGAGATGCTCAACGGTCCGAAATAGTTTCAAGTAAGCAGGAAAAACATTTATTTTAACGTATAACAGTAACCTTTCGTCCTCATTTCCGTAAAATATTTATTTTACCCTTGTCTCCGTGTTAGAAATCCAATTTTCAATATATTTTTTACCACGCAGGAGAATCCACCGGAAATGGTTCATACGCCCGTGACTGTTTAAGGTTCATGCATGCTCGAACGCGAACGCCTACGCGACGCACTTTGGAACGCATTTTTGAGTTATACTGAGTCTCCACTCAGTATAGCACACCAGCAAAACTCGTCGCGGTCCAGTGCACTGTGGCAACCGCACAGGGCTTCAGGAATGTATTTTTGCGGAAGGATGAAGCTGCAGGTCGAAATTCTCAACCGATTCACCTTCTTTTTAAATTACTCAGTACAAAATTCCTACGAAACTTAAGGTTCCTGATTTTTTATTTTGTTTATTTAAAGAATGTTACATTAATAAAGATATCAGAAAAAATGGCAAAATCGAATTATTATATTTTTAATGGATTAATAACAATGCAAGTGGATTATACTTAGTAATATTTGTTATTTTAATATTTTCAAATATTTGTTTTTCATTCTTTTTATTCTTCTTCGAAAATAAAGCATTTTTTTTCATGTCCCCGCAGAGCCTACCTCTGTACCAAATTTTATTATACCTACCTTAAATTGAAGATTCTTCCTCGAAAAATCATTTTAGCGATTTCTTCGCCGTTTCAAAAGATGTGGCTACCGCCTTTTGCATTGTCTCCTCACGGTCCGCCTACCCACCTTTGCCTACCTGCGTACCATATACTTTTTTTTTATATTAACTAGGTACATCTTCGTTTCTCGGGCTTTCACTGTACATGTGCTCTGCTACTCAAAGACTTCCAGTTACCTTTTATTTATACATATTTTTGCGGTTTTTACCGTAAGCCGCTCCAACATCAGACAGGCATTACGTTACTCGAATGTGAACAAACATTATGACCAATTATCTGCTAAGTTCATTGTGATTGTCATTGTTCATTGTGAAGTCTGTGGAATGTTTGAACGAAAAATATGCGTTTGGTCCCAGTGTGGAGGCGTACGGTGAAAACTGTGAAAAGCGTCAGGTTAGACTTTTTGTCAGCGTTTTGGCGGTGCGCTTGTCCAGTGTGAACCAAACCATTGCTCAACACAGTTTCTCTCCTGACGCAAACGCGAACGCGCGCACGCATTTAGTTTTGCGTTCGAGCATGCATGAACCTTTAGGTTCGGAGTGCCGCAATTGGAGCCGACCGTCAGTCCCAAAACCGGGCTTAAATTCGAGTTCGACTGTATATATTATTAACGATCGATGCGTTCAGTTAATTTGTATTCTTATATCATTCGAGAAGGATGACGACAAAAGCAAAGATTAATAAAATCTTTAATGATCATATTCCAGAGTATCGGAAACCAGATAAGATTATTACAGATCCCGAAACTTGACTTACGTCAGACTTATGGAAAAATAAAGTGAAAGAAGAAGATATTCAAGTGGGTTTCTCTTCAATTCGTCATCCGCAAAGTAATATTGTAGAAAGAATCCATAGAGAACTTTCGAGATTTTTCCGATCTTTAATAAAAGAAATCCACAGCGCATGGTGGAAATAGGTTCACGTTATGTATGAACGAAACACACCATGATTATCAATTTCTTACAATTGAAGAATTAAAAATCGATTTTTTTAAAAGGATTTTTGAGTTTAGGGGAGCATCGATCGATATATGTGTATATAAGATAATCGAAAGTAATCGACGGTATCGACATGCTATTTTTTATCTATTAAGACTACTAAATCACTTACGTCAAAGGTAGCGATACTTGGATGACAATTTCGCAAAATAAAATTATTTTTTCCTTCATTTGTGAAACGCATATATCTTTTAAAAGATAAAAAATCTATCTGTTTAGTGGGGCGTTGAGACGGCCCGTTCTATTTTCATAATTTAAAATTAAATCAGAATTAAATCGGAATAAACTCATAAAGGAACGGGCGAATATTGATATTGATACGCCCGTGACTCAAAAGAGGACAAGCAGGTGCAGCGAAGGGATGATTCACGAAATCGATCGATTGCGCGCGCTAACAGCTAGTAAGTAGGGATGGCGTGAGACCAATGCACCTAGTATATTCATTTCGGTATCGGTACTAATTCATTTCTTACTCGAGCTTCCACGAGGTGATACGGGCTCCTTGCTCTACCTCTCATTGAAGACAGACTTTTGAATTAGATACGCGTTATTCAAGGGAGGCCACTCATAAATGATTCTCTTCCTTCATTTAAAACTTGTGCCAAAGACACTATCCCAATTCGTTAGAATTCGGATAGATAGACGTGACTCATGCGATCCTATATTTTTATTTAGTGCATGCAATTTTTGTAACGGCTCTGCACTTTATCTTACGATAAAGACCTCGTTGTGCAAAGAAAGTTTTGGTTCTTGATTTAGTATCGGAGGAGAATCTAATTTGTTTGTTATCATATGAGAGGGATTTTCTAAATAAACTAAAAACATAATAAAAATTACGAAATCATCTCGTCTTTGAGTGAATTTATAATTCCTTGATTTTCTCGTTATTAAGATTTAAACGCAAATATATGTTATGATCAAATTTAATTGTGAAATCGTTAGGGCTAGTTTTAATGTCCTACCAGTATTGAAACCAATCTGTATTGTTGGCTACAATCTACTGATCAGGGCACAGTAAATGCAAATTGAACATATTTCTCTGTGATAATCCATATCATTGACATAAGTTTGATATGCAACATTACTATTACCAAAAATTAATATAATTTTTAGTAAATTCAAGATCTCTTTATCAAAATCAGCTAAATGCAGTGATAATTAAATTCAGAATATTAGTAAACACAAAATCGATCCCGGTTAGAAAAAGGATAATGTTACAATTGCATATGAATTCCCATGTTGTTTACTATGTGGGGATTTACAACAGGGCGGAAATAGCCAATACGCATAGGCCGTGAAGGTGCACTTTTTCGGCCTAGGGCGGTCAATCCCCACCAACAAATACCTACTATGTGTCTTCTAAACTCACGAAAACCCGAGAAAACCATACAAGTGTCAGGGAGCATTAAAGCATTACGTCACACGCATGGGGAGCGGGTGACAGCTGTAGTGTGACGCCCATGTTAAAGTTACATGCGCGCGTGTAGAACGCTTGACGATGGGGCCTGCATAGCCCAAATATTTACCTGAACATTCTTGGAACATTCCAATGGAAGGTTCTGAGAAATCGGAAAAATGATCCAGGAAGGTTCTCGGAAGTAAGTAAATGTCCGAATATTCCCCGAACCTTCCTTAAGAAACTTCCTGGATACGCGGATATTCACCTACTTCCGGGAACCTTCTTGGACCATTTTTCGGAATTCTCTAAACATTCCATTGGAATGCTCCAAGAATGTTCAGAAAAACTTTTGTACTATACGGGGGGGGGGGGGCCACACTTGAACGACCCCTTCTATACAATTTAAAACGTGCTCCTCATGACCTAAGAGGTACAATTAATTAAATGCAGTGGCACAATTATTGTTCCTGTACATGCGAATTTACCTATGTCAAAACGAGAATATTTCAATCGGTCTGTTGAAGATATATTTACTCTGAGAGCTGCAAGTATATTAATAAGTACTAACTCAGCGTATTACAAATTTTTCGAGTAATAGTATTTGTACAGACTTATTAATAACTAGCAAACATGATGAATAGTTTCTTATTAACAGTCAAATTCTGAATATAAATCTAAAAAGTTTCAGGCTGGCCTCTAATCTAACAAAAAAAAAGAATTCTGGTAATTTCCCGGTTATCAAACATTTTTCCAGGTTGGTAACAATGCTTACATTCAATAGAAAAGGCATGAAGACCCCTATCGTAACTGTGGTCAGAACATTTTTTAAATTTAAATTAAAAGAGTCATAAATCATTGAAGATAACATCCGCACAAAACCTACTAGATGTTCATTTTTACGAATAAATAATAAAATGTGGATTTTTTAACCTGACGGTATTTCAGGGGAAAATCCTAAGCTTTCCTTTCAGTAAAAAAAAAGAGGCAACCTTAGTTAAAAAATTCAAATTTATTTTTAACCTCCATTTTTACCCTCACCCTCGGTAGATATGTGTACCAACGACAGATTATTTTCTTTATAAACTACCATCCAAATTCCATGGGAGTACACTTTGCCCAAGTTTAAGTCCGATCAAGCTTAATCGATTTTTAGATTGGGGCATTTAAGAAATATTGCCCGTACATCAGTTAATTCCTACAAGGACTTCAAACTTAGATACTATTTCTAAATAAAACATTAAAAATTGTACAATTTTAGAGTAGTATGAGGTCAGTCTGTGGGTTGAGGTTGATTCAAAAGTTATTAAATGAAATGGGAGAGCGAAACTAATTTACAAAAGGAAAAGCAAAGTAATTTCAAAATTAAAGTGGAAAATTGACTACTGATACTTTTTACATTTAGAGTTCGCGCCTTATTCAAGCCATGTGGGTAATGGGATTTTTGAGCTTCAGATGTAGCTGGGGGGGGGGGGGTATCGCGTACCTTGGATTTAAGTAAACGCTACTGGGGGCAGCGAGTGTGGTGGGTGATCGAGTTTTGGGGACGGTGATGAAGACGACGCACAGTGGGAGGAGAATGGGTTGTCGCGTTCAAAAATCCGTCTACAACGCATTTCGCAACCAAATCAGACAAACCAAAGTGCAAAATACTCGGAAAGGTTTCTACTTTAGCGCACCACTGCCACAAAGTTGCAAAATTGCTGTTCTAACCTCCAAATTTTCCACAAAAAATTATCGAAAAAATTCTCCATCAAAACTTGTTGTACAACAAACTCAATAACTGAAAAATCGATCCATTTAATTATCAATTATTTCTAAATAAACAAAAAATTACGGCTTTTATTTTAAAAATTTGAAGTTTATGTTAAACATTTTGTATCTTTTTGAAACACTGCATTAAAGTAAATTTCAGTCAAAGTCTTTTTCACTTTCGTTCGATAACTTTCACAAACGGGAGGCCTAGTCAACGAAAGAAAAAAGAATTTTGGATGTTAACTGAGTATAATTTATAATTACTGTAAATGCGTACAGTCGCATTTGATTAAAGCTAGAAGAAACAAATATCAATTAGAATCTGCGACTGCTCTTATTTTAAATTATATTTCCATAAAAGACATTTTAAGTCATTTTCATAAAAATGATTCAAACCGCGAAACTAAAAGTGTAATTTCGAGACTAAGGAGATTTTGGTAGAGATCCTCGAAGACAAGAGCCGAGTCCAGAGCGAAATAATTAAGTCAACTTTTCCAGATAATTTTTTAATTACTATTAATTTTTAAGTTTGAAGATATTTTTGAGGGACTTTTAATATTTTGTGGAATTTTATAAAATTCCAAGGCTTTTAAAATTGATTTGGGTAATTTAATGAGATTTCAAAGATTTTGAAATACTCTAAAGCATTCCAAGGGAATTTAAACAGATTCTACGAAAATTTTCTTTTTCTAAATATTAATTTCAGTAATTTAATGGAATTTTAAAGAATTTTAAACACTTATGATATTTTTAAAGGCTTCAATGACACTTGCAGGATTTTCAGAGAAATTCAAGGAATCCCCAGTAATTTCCAATTTTTTTTGTGATTTTAAAAATTGTTTTAAACATTTTATCCATGCATTCTGGCTGAAGATTCAAAAATTAAAGCTCTTTTGGTGAAAATTCATTATATCTCTTAAAACTGAACTATTTATGCTTGCCTTAGGGGGGGGGGGGGGTCGCACATTTATATTTAACGATTTTTGCTTCAAATAGATAAAAATATTTTATGTGCATTGTATACGTATGTGTATATGTTTCGCAGGAATATTTTCCTTTCTCACTTTTGAAACACAAAATATCACGGAATTTTATAATATTTTGATCAGTCTAAAATATCTTTACCTTACACCTATATACCTATCTACCACATACCTATCTACCTCATAACTATATACCCATCTACACACTACTATTTTCCAACCGAGCAAGTCACGCCTACCCCGAAAGGGAAATGGCTTAATGGTATGTATGTATGTATGTATACCATTAAGTCATTTCCCTTTCAGGGTAGGCGTGACACTACCCGATTCGGGTAGTGTTGTTAGGTGGATAGTTTCTTGTAGTAAATAACTACAAGTGTGGGCTCACCACCCCCACGATGTGCCAACAGCACTCAGTTTTCTGTTGCCCGATGTTATCTCGCGTAAATTTCCCGCTCTTGCTTACCTTCTAGGACACAAGGAGCAGAAGCGGATGACGTACACGTTCCAGTTGCATCGGGATTGGTTTCTTTAAGGAACCATGATCGTCGCTTCCGGAGCCTACAACTTCTCATAATAATAGGGATGTGGCGACCCCATCGCCCGAGAGCTCCGGCTCTTGCAGTCAGCCACGTTGTTTTGGGCTAACTCCCCAATGCAATGAATTATGCGGTTACGACACCAGTATCGCGCAGTGCCACCCACAATAGGCCTCTCTCGGATGGAGGCCATTGTTCAGTTGGCTCACCGGCTTGAAGAGGATTCATGCAGAGGTTACATGACCGTTGGGTCAATATGCACCCGGAACATGCTCATCAAACGCCTCAGAATTTAAGAGATCAGATATCCTTTTTGCGAAAAAACGGATATGAAGCTCTTTATCAACAAGAAGAAGAGCAACATCCTCCAGCGAACATGCCACCCGTTCCAGCAAGACCACCTTTGCAGATAGCCGATAATACCAACATGAAAAGTAGGAGATCTATCCACCAAAAAGTCTTTCTCAGGATGGACAAATTAGCTGAAGCTAATACTGCTCTCCCCTATTTGCTCCCCGAAGATGTTAATCTCTGGAATATGAACTGTGTAGTTTACGAGAAGTATTGCTCAGCTTCAGTTCAAAATTGAAACGGCGAGACGGCATGCATCAAATATTCAGTGCGTGATTAGCTACATAAACTTTAAATGAAAAATTCACTCCAAAAGTTAAGGCACTTGCTCGAAACTTAAGGAAAGCCAATCACATGCTGAACAAGTGTAAACTGTTGACCATCAAGCAGCACTG